>WNWK01042939.1:0-15743 GCA_009830355.1 Cherax destructor | reverse complement strand
ATATTACAAATAAAGAAGCATTTGTAATAAACGATTTTTTTGGGATACTGAGTAACTATCAGCTTTTCAATATTTATTTATTTTATTAATATAAAAAATATAGTACTTGAAAAAAATAAAATCTATATAATCTGTGTAAAAACATATATAATCTCTTTATACACAATTATAACGTAGTAAAAATTCCAAGTAAAAAAATCATAAAATTAGTGCAGTGTCAAACCCCGGCCTCGCGTGTCACACAGAACACCACCCTCTTTTGACACGATTCTTTCCGTGTCATCAGACACCCTTGTCCTGTGTTACACAAAGCCTTCTCTCCGTGCCCAACTCTCTGTGCCCATGGCACCCCCCCTGGTCATGCCCCGTCCTAAAACCAGTCACCGGGGATCCGACACCAACACCAAATCACAGACTATTCCACTTGTGTCTGCCCCATTGTCACTCTCAAGAACACACACCAGTGACACTACAACACCAGTGACACTTTCAGGTACAGTCTCAATCCGGGCACAGTCTCAGGTACAAAACAGTCTCGGTACACTGCCCCCCGGGCGAACCTCCATGTGCAGGTACCTCTCCATAGTGCAGGCCCTCTCCGTCAGGTACACTCTCCATAGTGCAGGTACACTCTCCATAGTGCAGGACACTTCCATAGGGGGTACACTCTCCATGTGCAGGACACTCTCCTAGTGCAGGTACCCCCTTCCATAGTGCAGGTAACTCTCCATAGTGAACCTATGTGCAGGTACACTCTCCATAGTGCAGGTGAGAGTCTGTACACTCTCCAAGGTGGGGGGAAGAGTCTGTACACCCCAAAGGGGGTGGGGGGAAGAGAGTCCGGGAGCACTTCCAAATGGTGTAGGGAGAGGGAAAGGGGACACTCTACAATAGTTGTGGAGAGTCCGGGTTGACGCCCCCCAGTGGGGGGGATAGTTCCCCCCTCGGGGAGAGTGGGGTGGACACTTTTACTAGAGTTTGGGAACACCTAGGAGAGTCGGGGGGACACTTTTACTAGAGTCTGGTGAACACGGTCCAGTAAACCCCGGCGGGGCACCCATCAGGTCTGATGACGTAACCCCTTTTGACTGGGCCGGGAAAGGAAACTACCTAACAACCATTGGGGATAAGGGGCCGTAACATACTACATACCAAGAATTGCCTTTACCATCACCGGCATTATCATCTAAAATTTTTGGAAGACTTCATCCTTTCTGGTAATTTTTTAAAATTGAAGTGACGCTATTTGTATTTATTATGAAGTGAATACATATATACTTTTTTCTCTTCATTTTTCCAAAAAAAAAGTAATTCATATCACCATACTAACCTATACTATTCTTTCATTCCAGACCCACACAAAAACGCAGCACCCCCAATTTTTGGGGAAAATAGGCGGTAACTACTTCTGTTTTATTGACCCCCAGTCTGGGTGGGGCCCGTGTTACGTACCAGACGAGTGGTGTGTTCAAGAAAATAACCCAGAGTGTACAAACTGAAATTAAATGAATGGTACAAAGAAAAAAAAACAAGCACAAGAAGAAAACAATTCAGACTACGATGCCCCAGCCCCATCCCTTTAACGGAAAAGGGTTTTCCAAGATTTGGCCAAGAACATACGAAATGGGGACAAGAGCCCCCCAAAAGCGAGGGAGAGAAGCATTGCAAAATTGGGCCCTGAATCTTCCACTGACAACAGAATTTCTAGCGAAGGATCCAGCAATACAAATAAAAACAAGGAGAAGAAGAACAACTTCCTCATAACTCTGAAAAACATATCCTCAATTCCAATCAGGAAATCACTACTCCTACTACTTCAAGACCTAGTAAAAAAAAAACCCCCTTCAACCCCCTGGACGGAAGAATCAGACACCACCCAGGATCAAACAAGCCAACGAAACTTAATTTAACCCCAAAAAAAAAGCCCTCGAAGCTCCCCTTTTTTGGTTAGGGAAACAGCAAGAGCCATATCTCCAGGACTTACAACATCCGGATCCTTTTCCGGAGGAATAGGGACACCTTCTCACTCCCAACAATAACGAAAGACGGGAAGATCAAATACTCCTTCAAGCAGCGATCGAAGCAGAAAACGAACACGAGAAGAAGAAACCCAAAAACAAGTTCATCAGCAGGAGACAAGAAAACGAAAAGAAGAAGAAACCCAAGAACTCCTGAAAGATATCAACATGAGAATTGGGAAGAGATAGAGGGGGAAGAGAGAGCAACCCTTTTTTGCCACACCTCCCAACACTCCTCAAAGGTCTCCCAGCAGACAGGACCAAGTGGACTCGGGGAGATTGGAAGAGAAAAAAAATGATCAATCAACACAAAAATCTATACATTCATCATCAGACAAAACCCAAAAAACCAAGATACCAACAAAGGGCCCCCAACTTCCCCCCTTTGCGAATCACGACGACCACTGGCACATCACATACGCCAGTTCAAAAAAAAAAAGGGGCGACAGGAAGAAAAACAATTACAACATTTCTTAAATTTTGGAACCCCAACCCTCCACGAAGCAACAGCAAAAAAAACTATCATCAAGGATAGGGAAGGTGGGGCAGTATCTTACCGGGGAACGGTCTCAACAGACTACAATATTTTGGTAGGGGTTCCTAGAGCCATCAGAGATCTCTTAAACCCAAAATAATCCAACTTCAAGCGACGCCGTAGATGGACCATGTCCATACATGCCCAAAAAAAAAGAACACTAAGAGCAACTACAGCACCTAAAAAAAAAAAATGAATTTGACTACATTCAAGAACTAATAGATCAAAAAGGAGAAACACTTCAACAACTCCTATCCAAAAAAAACCAAGTGGGGAATTTCGACAACTGTACATCCATTTTTGGCAGCGGTTACAAAGAAAAAAAAAAGGGCCCCTATACTAGCCTTCAAAAACAAAGAAAGACAAACAAACAAAAAAAAACAAACCAATCAGGTGCAACTCGCTAAAACTCAAGAAACCAAACCTTGAAAATGTGAAATGGCCCCAATTCTTAAAAAAAAATGACATTAATATTGAAGAATTTTTTGCTTGGTTCATAATAATTTGACAAACGACTAGACAAAAAAAAATACATTGGGTTTTTTGGGGGCCAAAAAGGCACAGGAAAACTCTAACTCCCCAACCTCTTGAAAATCTGAACACAGGAAAAAGTCCCCAAGAAAGGAAAACTGAACCCAATTCCATCTTCAAAATCTTCTCAACAGAAACTATGCATTATTCGAAAACCAAAAAAACAGCCCAGCAGAAGGGTATATAGGGGGGGAGGATGTGAAGGACGTAACAGTCTTATTTTTTGAAGGTGGACAAGAGCTACACTTGCGCCCATAAGGAGGTATTAGACTAAGTGACTATATCGATTCAAAAGTGATTGTGCTATGGTAGGCGAATAAAACTACATACCAAGAATTGCCTTTACCATCACCGGCAATCATCTGAAACTTCTGAAGATTTTATCCTTTTTGGTAAGTTTTTTAAATTGAAGTGACGCTATTTTTGTATTTATTATGAAGTGAATACATATATACTTCTTCTTCACTTACCAAACAAAGAACTTCATATCACCTACTAACCTATACTATTCTTCATTCCAGACCCACACACAACACGCAGCACACCTGACTTTATTGGAAACTAGGGGTAACTACTTCTGTTTTGGAAGACTCAGTCTGGTGTAGACAGTGTTACGTACAAGACGAGTGGTGTGTTCAAGAAAATAACCCAGAGGTAAAAAACTGTAAATTAAATGAATGGTACAAAGATATAAAACAAGCACAAGAAGAAAAAAACCCGACTACATCCCCCCCGCCTCCCACCCTTTTTTAAAGGAGAAAGGTTTCAAGATTTGGCCAAGAACATACGAAATATGGACAAGAGAAAACCCCAAAAACGAGGAGAGAAGCTTGGGAAAAATTTGGGGCCCGGGGAAACTTCCACTGACAACAGAATTTCTAGCGAACTGGGATCCAGCAATAAAAATATAAAAAAAAGGAGAAGAAGAAAAACCCCTCATAACTCTAAAAAAAATATCCTAAAACCCCCCAGGAAATCACTACTCCTACTATTTAAGAGGGGGAAAAACCCCGACACCACCCAGGATCAAAAACCCCCACGAAACTTGAATTTAACCAAAAAAAAAGCCCCCGGGTCTCCTTCTTGGTTACGCAAAAAGCAAGAGCCATATCTCCAGGACTTACAACTTTTGGATCCACTTCCGGAGGAAGTATTGAAAATTCTCACTCCCAACAATAACAAAAAAACGAGGAAGATAAATTTTCTCCTTCAAGCAGTGACGAAGAGAAAACAACACGAAGAAGAAACTCCAACAAGTTCATCAGCAGGAGACAAGAAAACGAAAAGCAGAAGAAGACGTTCAAGAACCCCGAAAGATATCAACATAGAAATTGGGGGAAAAGATAGGCTGGAAAAAGGGGCAATCCTTTTCCCCCCCCCCCCCAACACTCCTCAAAGGTCTCCCAGCAGACAGGACCAAGGGGACCCCGAGGAGATTGGAAGAGAATCAAAATGATCAATCAACACAAAAATCTATAAAATTCATCATCAGACAACAACCAAAACCAAGATACCAACAAGAGTCCCAGATTTCCCCCCTTGCGAATCACGACGACCACTGGCACATCACATACGCCAGTTCAGAAACAAACAGCACAGGAAGAAAACACAATTACAACATTTCTTCAACTTGGAACTGAAGCCTGCCACAAAGAAAATTTTTAAAAAAACTATAAAAAAAGGATTTGGGGAAGGGGTGGGGTGCAGTATCTTATCCGGATACGGTCTAACCCCCCTTCTGTTACAATTTTATATACAAGGACTAGACAAAACCGAACAACCAGCTGAAAAAAAAACGGGGGAAATTTTTTTTTATGCACTTATTTTTTGGACGGAATGAAGGTTCACTCCGCAGGCTTACAATGCACCACAATTTTCCCCACAAGATATAAAAAATCCACCCAGTCAGGTACACCTGTAGAACAAACTACCCAAAACCCCTGATCCTTTTTCTTAGAAATTTTAAAGGGGACACAAATTATGCACTAACAAATCTAACTTTCCCTTTTGAAAACAACAAAGATGGTTTTTTCTTTAAAACCCTGTCAAATGTAAGTTTGGAACAGAAGTTACAAAAAAAAACCCAGAATACCCATGACTATTTGTAAGGGCCCCAAATTTTAAGTCCAAACAAAGAAAAAAACAAATGAAAGGAAAAAACCCAAAATTCATGGTAATTTTTGGGGAAAAAAACCTAAGGGGGAAAAACCTGAAAAAGAAAAAGGGATCAAAAAATTTCTTCAAAAAATACAAATTTGGGGAAAAATTTTTTTGCTTGGTTCATAATAATCGCTAAAAAACGACTAGACAAAATAAATACACTTGTTATTTATGGTCCAACCGGAAAAGGAAAACTCTAACTTTTAACTCTTTAAAAAATTGGGGAACAGGGGAACAGTCACCAAGAAAGGAGACTGAACCAATTCCCCACCAAAATCTTCCCAACAGAAACTATGAAATTCAAAAGAACCAAAATCAGAAAAGCAACAGTAGATGAATATAAAACTCCTCGAAGGAACCCCTTTTTCGAAATTAATGAAAAAAACGGAAAAAGGAAAAATTTTTTGAAAGGATCCCAGTCTTCATTTCAACAAACAACACTCAAAACTTGGCTCCAAAATATCAGACCCCAACCATTAATTTTCCGACCAAGACATTCCGCCTTACAAAAGAAATAAGAGGAATGTCTGATCCCAAAAAATACCAGGGGGAACCCAACCCTCCGCCAAAAGATCTCCCGGGGACTTCCTGTTCTATAACGAAAAAAAGGATGGCATCGACCAGAGAATTAGAGTGAGTATATATGATATATAATTTTTTTTCCCCCCCAAAAATGAAAAGAATGGACGTTATATTGCTCCCCTGAAGAGAAGTTAATATGAATATCTTTTTTTCAGCACGCCCCCTCCAACCCCCCAAAAGATTTAAAGAGGAGTTTCAGAAGAAGAAAAATTTTAGGGGCTTCACTTAGAAGGAAACCCAACCCCTACCTCCCTTCAAACAGAATGCAATAAAATAACAATAAACAAGAGGAATACGGAATTTGATATAATAAATGACAGTTCAGAGTGTTATTAAAATTTAGATTTTTACAATTTTATATACAAGGACTAGACGCAACTGAAAACCAAAAGGGTACAAAACGCTGGAAAGATTTTACACTTTTTGGTTACGGAATGAAGGTTCACTCTGCAGGTTCCCCCCAATGCACTCACTAATACCCTTACAAGATATAAATTTCCCCCAAAAAAAAAGGAAAGAAAAACCCACCAAACCTGATCCTTTTTGAAATATTTAAGGACACAAATTATGCAAAACAAATCTAACATTTCCTGCTACAACAAAGATGGTTGTTGGGTTTAAAAACCCCGTCAAATGTAATTTGGGGAAAAGAAGCTACACAAAAAAAAACCCAGAATACCTCATGCCCCCCATGGGTAGCTATGATACTATGAGAGCTGGAGATGGGGAAAACTTCCCCCAATACCCAAATAACAAATCATGGTCCAAAAACCCGCTAATGCTGCAGGTTTTAAAAACGGGGCATACCTACCACTCGGGGGGGGAGTTTTTAAAATGGCTACCCCAAAAAAAGGAAAAATCAAACAGACTTCATGGACAAGAATCAAGCTCACGGTATCTTCAAAGAAACACCAGAAAAAAATATAAATGGAGCAATAATGAAATTCAGAGCAAGAGTCAATATTGTTTTTGGGTTTAAAAAATGAATTCAGAATCCCTCCTGACGGGGATAACCCCCGGGGCCCCAAAGATGCTTACAACTACCATGTTAAACCCCAAAGGACAGTCGAATGCAAAACCCTATATTGTAAACCATCCTTTTTTAAATAAACTGTGTTTTGAAATGATTCTCTTTATTCTTCCCCCAATAAAACCAAAAAAAACCTTCTTTTACCAAATACCCCCCTCATGACGCGAATTATCCCCCTTTTTCCCCCTTAAAAACCGGGGAAAGGTGATTTTAGCCGTAAAAATTGCGTCACAGCCGTAGGCTGGCGTAGGGGCCTTAAAGCCTACGGCTGTGACGTCACAGTTTTTACGGCCCAGGATTGGCGAAAAAAATTACCTTCGGTGAGGTATATAGTCTTCAGAAGTTTTTGGGGGATAATGCCGGTGATGGTAAAAGGGGAATTTTGGATGTAGAAAACCCCCCACCATAGCACAATCACTGTTTGAATCGATATAGTCACTAATTTTAATCTAATACCCCTTTGGGGGGCAAGTGTAGCTCTTGTCCACCTTCAAAAAAAAACAAAAATGCCCACATCATTTTCCCCTATACCCTTCGCGGGCCCGCAGAGGGGCATATAGGGGAGGAGGATGTGAAGGGGGGGAATAGCGCTGCACACAGCCAGGGCCCGGGCGTCACAGTTTTTACGGCCCAGGATTGGGGGGAAAAAATTACCTTCGGTGATTTAAAGGGGGGAAAAGGGGGGGTAATTCGGTCATGAGGAGGTATTTGGGGTGATATGAAGGTTTTTTTTGGTTTTATTGGGGGAAGAATAAAAAAGAATCTTTTCCCCAAAAACAGTTTATTTAGAAAGGATGGTTTAAAATATGGTAGCATTCGACTGTCCTTGTAAGGTTTAAAAATGGTAGTTGTAAGCATCTTTAGGGGGGGTTCATACCGTCAAAAGGGTTCTGAATTTACATTTATGAACCAATCAATATTGACTTTGCTCTGAATTTCATTATTGCTCCATTTATATCTTTTACTGGTGTCATTCTTGGGGAAATACCTTGAGTTTGGGGTTCTTGCCCAAAAGAAGTCTGTTTTAGTAATATTTTTTTTTTGGGGGAGACTTTCTAGCTCCCCCCCCGAGTGGTAGGTATGTCCAGATGTCTTTAAGAATACCTGCAGCATTAGTTTTTGGTACCATGATTTGTTATTTGGGTGTATTGTAAAATTTTCCCCCGCCCCATAGTATCATAGCTACCCATGATGTCATGAGGTATTCTGGGTTTTTTTGTGTAGCTTCTGTTCCAAACTTACATTTGACAGGGTTTTTAAGCCAATCAACCATCTTTGTTGTAGCAGGAAATGTTAGATTTTTTTAGTGCATAATTTGTGTCCTTAAATATTTCTAAGAAAGGCATCAGGTTTGGTGTAGTTTGTTTACAGGTGTACCTGACTGGGTGGTTAGTATATCTTGTAAGGGTTTTAAAAGGGTGCATTGTGAAGCCGGGGGGAAACCCCCTTACCCCCTAACCAAAAGCTAAGTGCATAAAATCTTTCCAGCGTTTTGTATCAGCTGGTTGTTCAGTTGCGTCTAGTCCTTGTATATAAAATTGTAAAATATCTAGGGGTTTGGGAAAGGGGAACACTCTGAACTGTCATTTATTATATCAAATTCTGCGTATGTCCTCTTTTTTTTTGTTATGGATTGCATTCCCGGGGTTTAACTGAAGGGAGAGGTGGGGTTGGGTTTTTTGGGGGAAATCCGTCAGCTCTTCCGGGGTTCTTTCTGCAGCTCCTCGTTTAAATCTCTTGAGGGGGGTTGGGGGGGGCGTTTTTAAAAGAAAAAAAATTCATATTAACTTTCTTCAGGTAAGGAGCAATATAACGTCCATTCTGTTTCATATTTTGGGTAAATAGAAAAAAATATATCATATATACTACTCTATTCTCTGGTCGATGCCATCCTTTTTCTCGTTATAGATGTACAGGAAGTCCTCGGCGGGTCTTGCCGGCGGAGGGTTTTGTTCCCACTGGTAGTTTTATGACGCATTCCTTTATTTCTTTTTTTAAAGGGGAATGTCTTTACGGGGGTTTAAAAGGGGATTAGCATCTGATGGTGGCAGCCAAGTTTCGAGAGTGTTGTTTGTTGAAATGAAGACTTGGGGCCTTTCAAGTATTTCCATTTCACTGTTTTTGACATTAATTTCGGGGAAAGGGTTCCTTTTTAGGAGAAAATTTTTATTCATCTACTGTTGCTGGGCTGATTTTTGGGGTTTTCGAATAATGCATAGTTTCTGTTGAGAAGATTTTGAAGATGGAATTGGTTTTAGTCTCCTTTCTTTTGGGACTGTTCCTGTGTTCAGATTTTTTTAAAAGAGTTGGGGGGATTAAAAGTTTTTCCTGTGCCAGTTGACCATAAATAACAAGTGTATTTATTTTGTCTAGTCGTTTGTCAGGGGTTTTTATGAACCAACAAAAAAAATTTTTCAATATTAATGTCATTTTTTTTTTAAGAGGTACTTGGGGCCATTTCACATTTTCAGGATTTGGTTTCTTGATTGCTTTTCAGGGGGTTTCACCATGATTGGTTTGTTTCTTGCATTTGTTTGTCTTTTTTTTTTTTGTGAAGGCTAGTATATTTTATTTTATCTTTTTTTAACCGGGGGCCAAGCTGGGGGTACAGTTGTCGAAATTCTGACTTGGTTGGGGTTTTGGTAGGGTTGTTGAAGTGTGTTAACTCCTTTTTGGGGCTATTAGTTCTTTTAAAGTAGTCAAATTCATTATTCTTTTTTTGGGGCTGTAGTTGCTCTTAGTGTTCTTTTTTTGGGCATGTATGGACATGGTCCATTAGGGTCGCTTGAAGTTGGATTATCTCTGGGGAATATCGAATGAGATCTCTGATGGCTCTAGGAACAGTACCAAAATATTGTAGTCTGTTGAGACCGTATCGGATAAGATACTGCACCCACCTTCCAATATCCTTGATGATAGTTTTTGTAGCTGTTGCTTCGTGGCAGGCTTCAGTTCCAAGTTAAAAAAATGTTTTAATTGTGTTTTTCTTCCTGTCGCTGTTTTTTTTGAACTGGCGTATGTGATGTGCCAGTGGCCCCCCCTGATTCGGGGGTCGGGGGCTCTTCGTTGGTATCTTGGTTTTGGTTGTTGTCTGATGATGAATGTATAGATTTTTTTTTTTTATTGATCATTTTGATTCTCTTCCAATCTCCTCGAGTCCACTTGGTCCTGTCTGCTGGGAGACCTTTGAGGAGTGTTGGGAGGTGTGGCGAATGGATTGCCCTTTTTCTTCCAGCCTCTATCTCTTCCCAATTCTCTATGGATATTTTTTAGGAGTTCTTGAACGTCTTCTTCGCTTTTCGTTTTCTTGTCCCCCGCTGATGAACTTGTTGGAGTTTTTTCTTCTCGTTTTCCCCTTTTCTGTTTTATCGCTTTTTTAAGGAGTATTTGATTTCCCCGTTTTTTGTTATTTTGGGGGGGAGAAGGTGTCCAAACCCCCCGGGGAATGGACCCCCGGTGTTGTAAGTCCTGGAGATATGGCTCTGCTGTTTCGCGTAACCGGGAAAATTTTTAGGGCTTTTTTTTTTGGTTAAATTCAAGTTTACGTCTGGCTTTTTTTGATCCTGGGGGTGTCTGATTCTTCCGTCCGGGGTTTTAACATTTTTGGGTTTCCCCAGGTCTTGAAGTAGTAGGGGTAGTGTTTCCCCAGGGAAAAATTGGGGGATATGTTTTTCAGAGTTATGAGGAAGTTGTTCTTCTCCGTTTTTTTATATTTGTATTGCGGGGCCCCAGTTCCCCTAGAAATTTTGTTTTCAGTGGAAGATTCGGGGCCCCAAATTTTTTTCAATGCTTCTCTCACTCTTTTTTTTTGGGTGCTCTTGTCCAAAATTTCGTATGTTCTTGGCCAAATCTTGAAACCTTTCTCCGTTAAAGGGATGGGAGGCTGGGGCATCGTAGTCTGAATTGTTTTCTTCTTGTGCTTGTTTTATATCTTTGTACCATTCATTTAATTTACAGTTTGTACACTCTGGGTTATTTTCTTGAACACACCACTCGTCGGGGGACGTAACACTGTCTACACCAGACTGGGGTCATATGCCGAAAGCAGAAGTAGTTTCCTTTTCGGGGTTTTTTTTAATAAAAAAAAGGGTTTTTGGGTGTTGGGGGTTTTTTTTGGGAATGAAAAAATTTTAATTTATTTTTTTAAAATTTTAAAAAGGTATTAAATTTAAAAATTCCCAAAAGGGGTGGAAATTTCCGAAAAGGGGGGAAAAAGGGGTTTGAGTAGGTTTGCAAATCATGTTAATGAAAGTCCCAAAACCTTCCCTTAAGGGTGGCTCCCCCAAAAAAGAGCCCCCCCAAAACCCGTAACCCCCGCGGCGCTTCGCAGAAGGGTATATAGGGGGGGAGGATGTGAAGGACGTAAAAGTCTTTTTTTGAAGGTGGACAAGAGCTACACTTGCGCTCATAAGGAGGTATTAGACTATGAGTGACTATATCGATTCAAACAGTGATTGTGCTATGGTAGGCGAATATACTACATACCAAGAATTGCCTTTTTTCCCTCACCGGCATTATCATCTGAAACTTCTGAAGACTTCATCCTTTCTGGTAAGTTTTTTTTTAAAATTAAGTGACGTTTTTTTTTTATTTATTATGAAGTGAATACATATATACTTCTTCTCTTCACTTACCAAACAAAGTAACTTCATATCACTCATACTAACCCATACTATTCTTCTATTCCAGACCCACACACAACACGCAGCACACCCCCCACTTTATTGCATGTTGATATCTTTCAGGAGTTCTTGAACGCCCCTTTTCTGCTTTTCGTTTTCTTGTCTCCTGCTGATGAACTTGTTGGAGTTTCTTCTTTCGTGTTCGTTTTCTGCTTCGATCGCTGCTTGAAGGAGTATTTGATCTTCCTCGCCCCTTTGTTATTGTTGGGGGGAGAAGGTGTCCAATACTTCCCTCCGGAAGTGGATCCGGGGGTTGTAAGTCCTGGAGATATGGCTCTTTTTTGTTTCGCGTAACCAAGAAGGAGAGCTTCGAGGGCTTTTTTGTTGGTTAAATTTAAGTTTACGTCTGGCTTGTTTGATCCTGGGGGGGGTCTGATTCTTCCCGCCCCGGGGGGTTAAGGCAGTTTTGTTTCACTAGGTCTTGAAGTAGTAGGAGTAGTGATTTCCTGATTGGAATTGAGGATATGTTTTTCAGAGTTATGAGGAAGTTGTTTTTTTTCCGTTGTTGATATTTGTATTGCTGGATCCCAGTTCGCTAGGGGAAAATTTGTTGTCAGTGGAAGATTCAGGGGGGCCCCAATTTTTTTAATGCTTCTCTCACTCGCTTTTTTGGGTGCTCTTGTCCATATTTCGTATGTTCTTTTGGCCAAACTTTGAAACCTTTCTCCGTTAAAGGGATGGGGGGGGTGGGGCATCGTAGTCTGAATTGTTTTCTTCTTGTGCTTGTTTTTTTTTCTTTTGGGGCCATTCATTTAATTTTACAGTTTGTACACTCTTTTGGGAATTTTCTTGAACACACCACTGTCTGGGGGCGTAACACTGTCTACACCAGACTGGAGTCATATGCCGAAAGCAGAAGTAGTTACCGCCTAGTTTCCAATAAAGTCGAGGTGTGCTGCGTGTTGTGTGTGGGTCGGGGAAAGAAGAATAGTATAGGTTAGTAAGAGTGATATGAAGTTATTTTTTTTTGGGAAGTGAAGAGAAGAAGTATATATGTATTCATTTCCCCTAATAAAAAACAAGATAGCGTCATTTTAATTTTAAAAAAATTACCAGAAAGGATGAAGTCTTCAGAAGTTTCGTGAAAAATGCCGGTGATGGTAAAGGCAATTTGGTATGTAGTATATTCGCCTACCATAGCACAATCACTGTTTGAATCGATATAGTCATTTTTATAGTCTAAACCTTCTTATGACCCAAATGTAGCTTTTCCACCTTCAAAATAAGAAAAATTTTTTTAATTTATTCCTTTATACCCTTTTTGCGGCGCTTCGCAGAAGGGTATATAGGGGGGGAGTGATGTGGGGCGTTTTTACGGCCCAGGTTTTGGGGAAAATTCCCCCCCCCGGGGCCAAAATTGGGCGTCACAGCCGAGGCTGTGTGCGAGGGAGCACACAGCCTAGGCCCGTGACGTCACTTTTTTTGGGGCCCGGATTGGCGAAAATTCCACCTTCGGTGAGGGAAGGGGGAAAAGGGGGGGTAATTCGCGTCATGAGGAGGTATTTGAGTGATATGAAGGTTTTTTTTGGTTTTATTGAGGAATGAATAAAAGAGAATCATTTCAAAACACAGTTTATTTAGAAAGGATGGTTTACAATATATGTGGTAGCATTCGACTGTCCTTGTAAGGTTTGAACATGGTAGTTGTAAGATCTTTAGGGCCGGGGTTCATACCGTCAGGAGGGATTCGAATTCTACATTTATGAACCAATCAATATTGACTCTTGCTCTGAATTTCATTATTGCTCCATTTATATTTTTTTCTGGTGTCATTTTATGAAGATACCGTGAGCTTGATTCTTGTCCATGAAGTCTGTTTGAGTAATACCTTTGTTTGGGGGAGCCACTTTCTAGCTCCCCCCCCAGAGTGGTGGGATGTCCAGATGTTTTAAGAATACTTGCAGCATTAGCTGGTTGGTACCATGATTTGTTATTTGGGTGTATTGTGAATGATTTCCTTTTCTCCAGCTCTCATAGTATCATAGCTACCCATGATAGTCATGAGGTATTCTGGGTTTTTATGTGTAGCTTCTGTTCCAAACTTACATTTGACAGGGTTTTTGCCAATCAACCATCTTTGTTGTAGCAGGAAATGTTGGGGTTTGTTAGTGCAAAATTTTTGTCCTTAAATATTTCTAAGAAAGGCATCAGGTTTGGTGTAGTTTTTTTTACAGGTGTACCTGACTGGGTGGTTAGTTTTCTTGTAAGGGTATTAGTGGAGGCATTGTGAAGCCTGCGGAGGGGGAACCTTTTTCCAAACCCAAAAAAACAAATGCATAAAATTTTTTTCCGCGTTTTTTATCAGCTGGTTGTTCAGTTGCGTCTAGTCCTTGTATATAAAATTGTAAAAATATCTAGAGGTTGAATAACACTCTGAACTGTCATTTATTATATCAAATTCTGCGTATGTCCTCTTTTTTTTTGTTATGTTTATTGCATTCTGTTTGAACCGAAGGGAGAGGTAGGGGTTGGAGTTTCCTTCTAAGTGAAGTCCGTCAGCTCTTCCGTCTTCTTCTGGCCCTCGTTTAAATTTTCTTGAGGGGGGGTTTGGGGGCGTGCTGAAACGAAAAAAAAATTCATATTAACTTCTCTTCAGGTAAGGAGCAATATAACGTCCATTCTGTTTCATATTTTGGGTAAAAAAAAAAAGGGGATATCATATATACTCACTCTTTTAAATTTCTGGTCGATTCCTCCTTTTTTTGTTATAGATGACAGGAAGTCCTCGGCGTAGATCTTGCCTGGGGGGGGGTTGAGTTCCCCCCCGGTAGTTTTAGATCAGACATTTTCCCCTTTTTCCCCTTTTAAGGCGGAATGTCTTTTGGACGGGATTGAAAAAGGGAATTTTCACCCCATGGTGGCAGCCAAGTTTCGGGGTGTTGTTTGTTGAAATGAAGACTGGGGCCTTTCAAGTATTTCCATTTCACTGTTTTTGACATTAATTTCGAAAGGGTTTTCCCTTTGAGGAGTAGTTTATATTCATCTACTGTTGCTGGGCAGATTTTTGGTTCTTCGAATAATGCATGGGGTTTTGTTGAAAGATTTTGAAGATGGAATTGGTTAGCCCCCTTGGTGACTGCCCCCTGTTCAGATTTTTCAAGAGAGTTGAGAGAGTTAGGGGGTTTTTTCCCGTGCCAGTTGGAATTAAAAAAAAGTGTATTTATTTTGTCTAGTCGTTTGTCAGCGATTATTATGAACCTGTTAAAAAAAATTTTCAATATTAATGTCATTTTTATTGAAGAGGTACTTTTTTCCCCCTTTCCCCCTTTTCAGGATTTGGTTCTCTTTTATTTTTTTTCAGCGAGTTGCACCATGATTGGTTTGTTTCTTATTTGTTTGTCTTTCTTTTTTGGAAGGCTAGTATAGCTCATTTTATCTTTGTAACCGCTGGGTGGGGGTACCCCTGCGAAAAAACCCCGAGAAGGGTATTAGGGGGGGATGTGAAGGAAAAGTCTTTTTTTTAAGGTGGACAAGAGTTTCCCCTTCGGTCATAAGGAGGTATTGATTTGAGTGACTATATCGATTTTTAAAAAAGTGCCTTGGTAGGCGAATAACACATAAAGAATTTGCCTTTAAAAAACCCCCCGGGAATCATTGAAACTTTGAAGACTTCATCCTTTCTGGTAAGTTTTTTAAAATTAAAAGGCGATCTTGTATTTATTATGAAGTGAATACAAAATACTTCTTTCCAAACCAAAAAGTAAATTCATATCACTTTTTACTAACCCATACTATTCTTTTTTTTTTTTCCCGACCCCCAACAGGGGGCACACCCGATTTTTTTGGAAATTGGCGGAAAATTTTTTCTTTGGCATATGACTCCAGTCTGGGTAGACATATGTTCCCCACGAGTGGGTGTTCAAGAAAATAACCCAGAGTGACAAAAAGTAAAAATTAAAAAAATGGTACAAAGATAAAAAAAAGCACAAGAAGAAAAATTTTGACTCGGGGGGCCCCCCCCCCATCCCTTTCGGGGGAAATTTTAAAAATTTTGGCCCCAAAACAATTTTATGGACAAGAAAAAGCCCGGGGGGGTGAGAAAGCATTGGAAAAAATTGGGGGCCCGAATCTTTTTCCCTGACAACAGAATTTTAGGGGAAGGGATCCAGCAAACAAATATCAACAAAAGGGGAAGAAGAACAACTTCCCCCTAACTCGAAAAATATCCCTTCCAAAAAGGAAAAACTACTTTTCCACTACTTCAA
>WNWK01042938.1:0-15744 GCA_009830355.1 Cherax destructor | reverse complement strand
TCTGGACTATAGCGGAAGTACTGTAATTTGAAGAGAGGGGAGAAGAAATAAGGGCAGTAAGCGTGTCAATTGAGAGGGAGAGAGAGAGAGAGAGAGAGAGAGAGAGAGAGAGAGAGAGAGAGAGAGAGAGAGAGAGAGAGAGAGAGAGAGATATGCAGGTATTGCAACACGCAGAAAGGCTTGCTCACATAGAGGAATCACTGAGCTGTAGCGGGAAGGGACCCAAAAATAACGAGAGTCGTGAATGGTGCTAAAAAAAATAAGAAAAAGTGAGAGAGAACAAAAATGTGAGAGTGAGTATGAGAGAGAGAAAATGAGGACACAATATACGGAAGGCTACAAAGCGTTCACTCTAGGAGAAAGAATGTTGGCTTTTCAAAAGAAAAGCCTCTATATAGAGAAATAAAAGACCAGAGGTCCTGGACTACTGTTCTCACTACTGTGTGGTCCACCACCACTGTTTCCACACCTAAACTATTATATATATATATATATATATATATATATATATATATATATATATATATATATATATATATATATATATATATATATTATAATGTATGTATGTCGTGCCTAATAGGTAAAACTTGCTATTTTGGCTTAAATAGCAACGCTCTTCTTGCCAAATAAGGCAAGAGAATATTTGTGTATGTAATAATTTTGCAAAAATCATTCTGAACCTAACGAAAAAAGATATATTTCATTGTTTGTTTAATATTAAATTATTGTAAACTTATCTAAAATATATTTAGTTGGATTAGGCTAAATTAAATTGTGCTTGTTTTATTAAGGTTAGGTAAGTTTAATAAGTCTTTTGGTACAGAATTATTAATTTTTACATTAACATAGATGAAACAATATATTTTTAAACGTATTTTAAACGTATAAGAGAAAATTTTAGAAAGGACTTAATTTTAAATGAGTTCTTACTGAATGATTAATTTTACCTATTCGGCACGACATTATATATATATATATATACATATATATATATATATATACATATATATATACATATATATATATATATATATATATATATGTCGTGCCGATTAGGTAAAACTGGTCAATTAGCAAGAACTCATTTATAATTAAGTCTTTTCTAAAATTTTCTCTATACGTTTAAAGATATATTTTTTTCATTTATGTTAATGTAACAGTTTATAATTTTGTACCAAGAGAAACTTTGAAAACCTACCTAACCTTATTACAACAAGCGCAATTTAATTTAGCCTAACCCAACTAAATATATTTTAGATACGTTAACATTAATTTAATAATAAACAAACACAATGAAATATATATTTTTTCGTTATGTTCAGAATGATTTTGGCGAAATTATTGCATACACAAATTTTCACTTGTCTTATATGGCAAGGTGAGCGTTGCTATTTAAGCCAAAATCGAAAGTTTTACCTAATCGGCACATTATATATATATATATATATATATATATATATATATATATATATATATATATATATATATATATTTAGAATTCGTAGAACATGTGAAATATTCACAAACACTAATCTCAGGTCGAAGGAGACTCGAACCTACGAACCTTGGAACAAGGTACGCAGTGCTTTATCACCGTACTACACTGGTCAATACCTAGGCGCCCAGCTAACGCTAGAAGTTTTGGTCCAAGGCAGCCAGCTTTCAGGCAGGTATTGACCAGTATAGTACGGTGGTAGAGCACTGCGTACCTTGTTCCAAGGTTTGTAAGTTCGAGTCTCCTTCGACCTGAGATTAGTGTTTGTGAATATTTCGCCTGTTCTGAGAATTCTAAACATTGTAAAAATCTGTGGTTGGTCAATGCATACAGGGATGAGATGAAAAGCTGAAAGCCACCTGCCTGAAAGCTGGCTGCCTTGGACCAAAACGTCTAGCGTTAGCTGGGCGCCAAGGCACTGGACTAGTGGGGTACAGCGGTAGAGCACTGCGTACCTTGTGCTAAGGTTCGTAGGTTCTAGTCTCGTTGGACCTGAGATTAGAGTTTGTGAATATATATATATATATATATATATTATATATATATATATATATATATATTCAGTTTAGAATTAGATGTAAAACTTGTGATTTGGCTTAAATAGCAACCTTTCACTGCATATAAACAAGCGAAAATTTTAGTATAGCAATAATTTCGCAAAATCATTCTGAACTAAAGAAAAATATATTTATTGTGTTTGTTTATTATTAAATTATTGTAAAAGTATTAAAATATATTTAGTTGTTAGTTAAAATTAAATTTGCGCTTTTATAATAAGGTTAGATAGGTTTTCAAATTTCTCTTGGATAGCAAAATTATAAATTTTACATTAACATAAATGAAAAAAATATATCTTTCAACTTTATATATAAAATTTTAGAAAAGATTTAATTTTAGATGAGTTCCTTGCTAATTGATCAGTTTTATCATTAATCGCATCGACATATATATATATATATATATATATATATATAATATATATATATATATATATATATATATATATATATATATATAGTAGTAGGTTGGTAGACAGCAACCACCCAGGAGGTACTAACGTCCTGCCAAGTGAGTAAAACGAAAGCCTGTATCTGTTTTACGTGATGGTAGGATTGCTGGTGTCTTTTTTCTGTCTCATAAACATGCAAGATTTCAGGTACGTCTTACTACTTCTACTTACACTTAGGTCACACTACACATACATATACACATTTATGTATACACACTCATCTGAGTTTTCTTTGATTTTATCTTAATAGTTCTTGTTCTTATTTCTTTTCCTTTGATATCCATGGGGAAGTGGAATAAGAATCTTTCCTCCGTAAGCCATGTGTGTTGTAAAAGTCAACTAAAATGCCGGGAACAATGGGCTAGTAACCCTTTTCCTGTATAGATTTATTAAAAAAAAAAGAAAACCGTCAACTTGGGATTTTGAATGTGGTGGATGTTGTGCAATGATAAGAAAGAGATGATTGTAGATGTTATGAATGAAAAGAAGCTGGATGTCCTGGCTTTAAGTGAGACAAAGATGAAGGGGTAGGAGAGTTACAGTGGGAAAAATAAATGGGATTAGGTCAGGAGTTTCAAATAGAGTTAGAGCTAAAGAAGGAGTGGCAATAATGTTGAAAAATCAGTTATGGCAGATAAAGAAGGATTATAAATGTATAAATTCAAGGATTATGTGGAGTGAAATAAAGGTTGGATGTGAAAATTGGGTTATAGTAAGTGTTTATGCACCTGAGAAGAGAGAAGTGTAGAGAGGAGAGAGAGATTTTGAGAAATGTTGAGTGAGTGTGTGGGGAGTTTTGAACCAAGTGAGAGAGTACTTGTGGTTGGGGATTTAAATGCTAAAGTGGGTAAAAATGTTGTGGAGGGAGTAGTAGGTAAATTTGGGGTGCCAGGGGTAAATGTAAATGGGGAACCTTAATTGAGCTATGTGTAGAAAGAGGTTTGGTAATAAGTAATACATATTATATTAAAAGAGGATAAATAAATATACAAGGTATGATATAGCACGTAATGAAAGTAGTTTGTTAGATTATGTATTGGTGGATAAATAGTTGATGGGTAGGCTTCAGGATGTACATGTTTATAGAGGGGCAACGGATGTATCGGATCATTATTTAGTTGTAGCTACAGTTAGAGTAAAAGGTAGATGGGACAAAAGAAATGGCAACAGCAATAAGAGAGAGGTAAAGTGTATAAACTAAGGGAGGAGGAAGTTAGGGTGAAATATAAGCAACTATTGGAAGAAAGGTTGGCTAGTGCAAGTATGAGTAGTGGGGGGGGTTGAAGAGAGTTGGGATATTTTAAAAATGCAGATTAGAATGTGGGGCAGAAGTTTGTGGCTATAGGGGGTGGTGCAGGAGGAAAGAGGAGTGAGTGGTGGAATGAAGAAGTAAAGGGTGTGATAAAAGAGAAAAAGGTAGCTTATGAGAGGCTTTTGCAAAACAGAAGTGTTAATAGAAGAGCAGAGTATATGGAGAGTAAAAGAAAGGTGAAGAGAGTGGTGAGAGAGTGCAAAAGGAGAGCAGATGAAAGAGTGGGAGAGGCTCTGTCAAGAAATTTTGCTGAAAACAAGAACATTTTTTGGAGTGAGATAAACAAGGTAAGAAAGCCTAGGGAACGAATGGATTTGTCAGTTAAAAACAGAGTAGGGGAGTTAGTAGATGGGGAGCTGGTGGTATTGGGTAGATGGCGGAATATTTTGAGGAACTTTTAAATGTCGATGAAAAAGGGAGGTGGTAATTTCGTGTACTGGCCAGGGAGGTATAACATCGTTTAGGAGTGAAGAAGAGCAGGATGTGAGTGTGGGGGAGGTGCGTGAGGCATTACGTAGAATGAAAGGGGCTAAAGCAGTTGGAACTGACGGGATCATGACAAATGTTAAAAGCAGGGGGGGATATAGTGCTGGAGTGGTTGGTATTTTTGTTTAATAAATGTATTAAAGAGGGGAAGGTACCTAATGATTGGCAGAGAGCATGTATAGTTCCTTTATATAAAGGGAAGGGGGATAAAATAGATTGTAGGAATTATAGGGGAATAAGTTTACTGAGTATACCAGGTAAAGTATATGGCAGGGTTATTATTGAACGAATTAGAGGTAAGACAGAGAGTACGATTGCAGATGAGCAAGGAGGCTTTAGAGTCGGTAGGGGATGTGTAGATCAAGTGTTTACAGTGAAGCATATATGTGAACAGTATTTAGATAGAGGTAGGGAAGTTTTCATTGCATTTATAAATTTAGAAAAGGCATATGATAGAGTGGATAGGGGAGCAATGTGGCAAATGTTGCAAGTGTATGGAATATGTAGTAAGTTACTGAATGCTGTAAAGAGTTTTTATGAGGATAGTGAGGCTCAGGTTAGGGTGTGTAGGAGAGAGGGAGATTACTTCCCGGTAAAAGTAGGTCTTAGACAGGGATGTGTAATGTCACCATGGTTGTTTAATATATTTATAGATGGGGTTGTAAAAGAAGTAAATGCTAGGGTGTTGGGGAGAGGAGTGGGATTAAATTATGGGGAATTAAATGCAAAATGGGAGTTGACACAGTTACTTTTTGCTTATGATACTGTGCTTATGGGAGATTCTAAAGAAAAGTTGCAAAGGTTAGTGGACGAGTTTGGGAGAGTGTGTAAAGGAAGAAAGTTGAAAGTGAACATAGATAAGAGTAAGGTGATGAGGGTATCAAACGATTTAAATAAAGAAAAAATTGGATATCACATTGGAGAGAGGTATTATGGAAGAAGTAAATGTTTTCAGATATTTGGGAGTTGATTTGTCAGCGGATGGGCTTATGAAGGATGAGGTTAACCATAGAATTGATGAAGGAAAAAAGGTGAGTGGTGCGTTGAGGTATCTGTGGAGACAAAAAATGTTATCCATGGAGGCAAAGGGAATGTACGAAAGTATAGGGGTACCAACACTCTTATATGGGTGTGAAGCTTGGTTGCAAATGCTGCAGCGAGGAAGCGGCTGGAGGCAGTGGAGATGTCCTGTCTAAGGGCAATGTGTGGTGTAAATATTATGCAGAAAATTAGGAATGTGGAAATTAGGAGGAGGTGTGGAGTTACTAAAAGTATTAGTCAGAGGGCTGAAGAGGGGTTGTTGAGGTGGTTTGGTCATTTAGAGAGAATGGATCAAAGTAGAATGACTTGGAGAGCTTATAAATCTGTAGGTAAAGGAAGGCGGGGTAGGGGTTGTCCTCGAAAAGGTTGGAGGGAGGGGGTAAAGGAGGTTTTGTGGGCGAGGGGCTTGGACTTCCAGCAAGCTTGCGTGAGCGTGTTAGGAGTGAATGGAGACGAATGGTTTTTGGGACCTGAAGAGCTGTTGGAGTGTGAGCAGGGTAATATTTTGTGAAGGGATTCAGGGAAACCAGTTAATTGATTTAGTTGGACTTGAGTCCTGGAAATGGGAAGTACAATGCCTGCACTTTAAAGGAGGGGTCTGGGATAGTGACAGCTGGGAGGGACTATTCTCAGCTGTCGTATCTGAGCTCCTCTGCAAAGACAGTGATTATGTATAAGTGAGGTGAAAGTGTTGAATGATGATGAAAGTATTTTCTTTTTGCGAATTTTCTTTTTTTGGGTCACCCTGCCTCGGTGGGAGACGGCCAACATGTCGGAAAAAAAAAAAAAAAAATATAATATATATATATATATATATATATATATATATATATATATATATATATATATATATATATATATATATTTGTTTTCCGGAAGAAGACATTCCTTTTTGTATCATTATTAGTTGAGTCAGAAATGCTCATTCAACAAAGCAATTAAAATCAAACTGAGGCTTTAATTAATTTCAGAGACGATTATATGATAGCAAATGTCACTGAGGAATTTGTTATTGAATCATGGAGCCAGGAAAAGAATTTAAAAAATTCGGAAATGGCCTTTATGCTCTCAACCCTGTCTTGTTATGACTGTATGTGTGTGTGTGTATGTGTGTGTATGTGTATGTGTATGCGTGTGTGTGTGTGTGTGTGTGTGTGTGTGTGTGTGTGTGTGCATGTGTGGTGTGCGTGTGCGTGTGCGTGTGTGTGTGTGTGTGTGTGTGTGTGTGTGTGTGTGTGTGTGTGTGTGTGTCCGCGTCTCGGAATCAAACTCGGGATATTATCACTTACGGGTCCGTCAGTTGTCTTCACCCATCAGTGGGCGCGGGGGGTCGTTCCGTTGCTCCTAACCTCCACTATTTATCGCAAACGACAGATTTCAACAGAGTTCCTCGCTCTTAGCATACCTGTGTATGATGGTTGCGTACTGACAACACCTTGACAAATCATTCACTGAAGTATTGCTACAATGATGGGAAGCGTTAATTCCGTACGGGTCTTGTATGGGAGGGTATCAAGGATCCTTGAGCAACATCAAGGAACTGATCTTGAAGAGTCACGGTATTCAAGTTTGATATCCAAGCTTCTTTCCCTTCAATCATCAGGTCTCTTAACTCGAGAACTCTTCTATGATGTTACAGTTGCATGATGTTGCAGGTGCAACGTTGCTGGTGTTGCAGAGGTTGCAGGTGTTGCAGGTGTCAGGGGGATACCTGATAAACATGATGACACTGGACAAATAAAATGAAGTGTTGCCAGACGTCTCTCTTCTGGCTGCTAAACCCGGGATGAAAAAACTAAAAATTCTGAATTGAAAAATACCAGGTAGAAAAATGACCCACTGTTTAAGGTGGGTGGTTGGGTGGGTCTTTGGGCCTGTGTTTGTGTGGGTGGGTGTTTGGGTGGGTGTTTAGTTGGGTATTTGTGTGGGTGTTTGTGTAGGTTTTTGTGTGGGGGTTTGGTTTGTTTTTGTGTGTGTGTGCGCGTTTATGTACTCGCCTATTCGCAGTCACTTATTTATACTCTCCTGTTTTGAATCACATATCTGTGGTTACAAGGGTCGATTCATAGCTCCTGGTCCCGCTTCTTCTATCGCTACTAGTGTGTTGTGTATTGTGTGGTGTGTGTGACTACGCTGATAGTACTTAAATGTGTAATTCTTTGCGTCGTACTTGTGTAATGTCGTGTGGCCACCAGTCACTCCACTTATACTATGTAATTCTTATCAGATAAGTCACTGTTCTAATGATCGAGAATCACGATGGGAAACATAGCCAGATAAGAATTTAAGCAAGTATATGCATGTTCATGATGAGAATCACGATGGAGAAGAGAGAGAGAGAGAGAGAGAGAGAGAGAGAGAGAGAGAGAGAGAGAGAGAGAGAGAGAGAGAAATGCCTTATGATTACATCATTGCTATGTGCTGGGAAAAGACTCCAAGATTACATCAACAGCCCGGGAAGAAGATAAGTGTATTTTCTTGCAGTAATGTTGTCTTACAGTTCTGCAACAAAGTGTGACATCATTACACTCAATAATGGCAGAGCTTTTCCTTCATTACATCGAAATCTGTGTTGCTGTCCTACCATCAAAGCAGTTTTTCATAACACCGAAAAAAATGATCACACGCGTTGATCACTTTAATGGAAGAGAATTAATTGAGCCTCGGCACGGGCCACATCATAAGATCTTCAAGATCTTCCAGCTTTAATTTTCATCTGTCGAGTAGAAGAAAATATCTCACTGTTTTCCTTTTTTTTTTACTTTTAGCTTGCTTCTTTATGGCATAGAATTTGTCTTGGAATGATGCTTTGCATTGATTACCATGAACATTATTTGCATCATTAGGAATTTCTGCTGTCCACTCTTCACACAAGTCTTCTCAGAGTAACCGTTTACAAAACGTAGTTTTGTCATGTTGATGCAAGTTTCACTCTCAGTATCTGTCGACTCAGCCTCACTGGCGGTGATCTGTCGACCCAGCCTCACTGGCGGTGATCTGTCGACTCAGCCTCACTGGCGGTGATCTGAAATGAAGATAAACTGAGCATCACCGGGAGGGCTGCGGAGTGTACCACTGACCACCTCCGCTGCCACCAAATTAACTAACGTGCACAGGACCTGTCATACTCGCGTACATACATGCTACATACTGGACTATGACAGACTCGTGCAAAATGTTCTTTGAGACACGTAAAGTTTGTTAAAATACCTTTTTAAAATTATAATTAATAAAATTAAAAAAAAAATGTGCATATTTGGAATTAATGGTAAGTGAGTGTTCCTCACTTACTTAAAAATGGCTTGAAAATGACCAAAAAACGCAACTCTTCGGCTGTTTTTTAACACAGCTAGATAAATAATGGCAAGATCTAGCTGAAAAAAAGCTAATCTGGTGACACTGAAAGTACAAAGTAAACTTTAAAAGGCTTGAGGGGAATATTTGGCACACGATATGGGCTCTGAAAGGTAAACAAACAGTGCTCACAGCCAATCAGAACCCACATCTTACCCACCCGTTCTCACAGCCAATCACAAACCACCTCACAGGTCTGCAAGGCCGTAAAGACGAGCGTTGATTGGCTAATTGAGAGGGATGGTCACGTGTTGCAACATTGCCATATTCACCAGGATTGTTGCAGGACTGTGGGCCGAGGCTGTGGGCCGAGGCTGTCACTGCCCACAGACACTTTTGTCTTTTTCAATACTAGTGGAAACAAAGCCAATAAAATTCTCCTCTTTTTTTTTTTTTTCAAAATCAAAGTTCCGGGATTGTAAAACAATGCCGAACCTATTTCGTTTTTGGCGCGGATTGCAACGAGGACAAACAAGTGAGAGAGAGAGAGACAGAGACAGAGAGGGACAGAGAACGAAAGAAAGAGAGAGGGAGGGAAGGAGAGAGAATACATCAGGAAAGCAGACACAAGAAGCAGCAAAGTAATTCTTAAGTTAGACTATGGATATGTAATAGAAGAAATACAACATTGTTTAAGAAAGAGCCGTCACGGACCCATAACATGTATAAAGTGAATATTAAGTCACTTTTAAGGCACATACCGAGTCACCACATAGAGAAGACCCGGGCCAAGACCTGTCCTGCCAAACCTACCTAAGCCTATAAGGCAGAGTGAGAAAGTTCAGCCTGAGATAACACTTATTTCGACACTGAGGCTGTGATATCAACTGTGATATCAACTGTGATATCAACTGTGATATCAACTGTGATATCAACTGTGATATCAACTGTGATATCAACTGTGATATCAACTGTGATATCAACTGTGATATCAACTGTGATATCAACGGATGACAAACTGTGATATCAACGGATGACCATCTACTGTGATATCAACGGATGACCATCTACTGTGATATTAACAGAGGGTCATCTACTGTGATATTAACAAAGGGTCATCTACTGTGATATTAACAGAGGGTCATCTACTGTGATATTAACAGAGGTCATCTACTGTGATATTAACAGAGGGTCATCTACTGTGATATCAACAGAGGAATATATACTGTGATATCAACAGAGGAACATCCTAGGTTAGTATCCCTTGTATCAAAGAACTCCAACCACTTCCACCTCAAAGCAGGAAACAGGTACTGAATCTGGACGTGAAAACCTTCGAGAGGCAGGGAAGCTGGAGCTCAACTCCCTCAAGAATAAAAAGTAATATTGGATTTTTGTTTTAACAAAATTAAGAAATCAACTCTTAAGACAGATCATGACCAGTCTCAACTTTGAACTACACACTATGCACAGTTGTTGAAAGTTTAAAGGTAGTCATACGAGTCATTCTTAAGTAATTGCACACAAACAAATATTCCAATTCGTTGAGAGGCTCTTGTTGAGCTCTCGCAGCTCTTGCTGTAGTTACGAAAAATCTGAATTATTCACTCCCAAAAAAGCTTAGACTCGCTGGAAACAAGAGAAGTCTTGACGCTCCTGGAATCATCCGAAGCTTTAGAGAGAATCACTCAACAAAGACTCAAATGACTTTGAATGGAAACTAAGAAAGTCACTTGCCGTGCTATTATATTGCTTGCAATTGTTAGAGACGTTGCAGACGATACGTTTCTACCTTTAGGAAGAGACCCTCGGTGCTCAGGTGAGGCTGACACATGTGTTAAGACACTGAATTCTCTTGCGCGCGCTCGCACACGCGCTCGCTCGCACACACACACACACACACACACACACACACAGTTTGCAGCACCAGTTTGGAACCCACATTTAGCCAAGCACGTAAAGCTAGAGAAAGTGCAAAGGTTTGCAACAAGACTTTTCCCGGAGCTAAGGGGTATGTCCTACGAGGAGAGGTTAAGGGAAATCGACCTGACGACACTGGAGGACAGGAGAGATAGGGGGGACATGATAACGACATATAAAATACTGAGAAGAATTGACAAGGTTGACAGAGACAGAATGTTCCAGAGATGGGACACAGCAACAAGGGGACACAGTTGGAAGTTGAAGACTCAGATGAATCACAGAGATGTTAGGAAGTATTTCTTCAGTCACAGAGTGGTCGGGAAGGGGAATAGCTTGGGAAGCGATGTAGTGGAGGCAGGTTCCATACATAGCTTTAAGAAGAGGTATGATAAAGCTCATGGCGCAGGGAGAGTGACCCAGTAGCGGCCAGTGAAGAGGCGGGGCCAGGACCTATGTCTCGACCCCTGCAACCACAACTAGGTGAGTACAACTAGCAGAGTACACACACGCGCACACACACACACACACACACGCGCACACACACACACACGCCCACACACGCCCACACATGCACACACACACACACAGGGAGGGAGGGAGGCCCAGCGACAGTACGAAAACAACATAGCATCGAAAGTCAAGTCTGACCCGAAACTGCTGTATAGCCACATTAGAAGGAAGACAACAGTCAAAGACCAGGTGATCAGGCTAAAGAAAGATGGGGAAGTCACAAGGAACGATCAAGAGGTATGTGAGGAACTCAACACGAGATTTAAGGAAGTATTTACAGTGGAGACAGGAAGGACTCTGGGAAGACAGAATAGAGAGGTATACCAACAAGTGTTGGATGATATACACACAACTGAGGAGGAGGTGAAGAAGCTGCTAAGTGACCTTGATACTTCAAATTCGATGGGACCGGACATCTCCCCGTGGGTCCTTACAGAGAGAGAGAGAGAGAGAGAGAGAGAGAGAGAGAGAGAGAGAGAGAGAGAGGCGCGCTCAGAGATGCTGAAGGGGGGCCACTAACCACGATCTTCAACACATCCCTCGAAACTGGGCAACTACCTGAGGTATAGAAGACGGCAAATGTAGTTCCCATTTTTAAGAAAGGAGAAAGAAACGAGGCACTAAACTATAGACCAGTGTCATTGACTTGTATAGTATGCAAAGTCATGGTGAAGATTATCAGGAGGAGAGTGGTGGAGCACATGGAACGGAACAAGATTATAATTGACAACCAGCACGGATTCATGGAAGGCAAATCCTGTGTCACAAACCTCCTGGAGTTTTATGACAAGGTAACAGAGAGAGAGGGGTGGGTTGACTGCATTTTCTTGGACTGCAAGGCCTTCGACACACTTCCTCACAAGAAATTAGTGCAGAAGCTAGAGGATCAGGCACGCTGTTACGGCCCCCTACCTAACAATGGGAGTTAGGTAGTTACCTTACCGGCCGGCAGTCAAGGGGTTACGTCATCAGACCCGATGTTTGACTGCCGAGCCGGCTAGACCGACAGTGCTAACGAGACTCTCCCATATACAACACTGGAGAGTTCACCAGCTCCCTGATATACCTAGGGAGTGTTCAACAGACAGACCTGGAGAGTGACTCTTCGTGATGGTGACGGCCTTAGACTATCTACTGGCTTATTCACCGTACCGACTGTGTTCCTGAGACTATGTACCTGAAAATAGACTATTGTACCTGAAATTATGTACTTGAAGTGTCTTGTGTGACACTGTTAAGATGTGGTGTCTTGTGTGACACTGTTAAGATGTGGTGTCTTGTGTGACACTGTTAAGATGTGGTGTCTTGTGTGACACTATTAAGATGTGGTGTCTTGTGTGACACTGTTAAGATGTGGTGTCTTGTGTGACACTGTTAAGATGTGGTGTCTTGTGTGACACTGTTAAGATGTGGTGTCTTGTGTGACACTGTTAAGATGTGGTGTCTTGTGTGACACTGTTAAGATGTGGTGTCTTGTGTGACACTGTTAAGATGTGGTGTCTTGTGTGACACTGTTAAGATGTGGTGTCTTGTGTGACACTGTTAAGATGTGGTGTCTTGTGTGACACTGTTAAGATGTGGTGTCTTGTGTGACACTGTTAAGATGTGGTGTCTTGTGTGACACTGTTAAGATGTGGTGTCTTGTGTGACACTGTTAAGATGTGGTGTCTTGTGTGACACTGTTAAGATGTGGTGTCTTGTGTGACACTGTTAAGATGTGGTGTCTTGTGTGACACTGTTAAGATGTGGTGTCTTGTGTGACACTGTTAAGATGTGGTGTCAGGTATTTAGTGGTGTAGTCAGAGAGAGTTTGTGACGATGGCACGACACAGGTTGAGTCGTGTATTTGGGGTGTGTCAAGACGCGGTGCAAAGGCTTTATTAGAGATTGAGTTCAGGATACAGGGGGCGTGCCATGTGGCACAGAGAAGGTGTCGTGTGACACAGCGATGGAGTCTTATGGTACAGGAACGGGTGTCGTGGAACCCCGTAGGCGTGCCATAAGACAGAGATAAGGGTGTCTGAGGACACGGTGGAGAAGGCGTATCATGACAAGGTGTGGTAGTGTCCTGCGTGACACTTGTAGACGGCAGCGACTTGACACTGCACTAAGTATATGATTTTACTTGTGACTTTTATTATCTTGTACTATGATTTTTGTGTATACAGAAAATATTATGTTTTTACACAAATTATAAGATTATGTTTTTATTCAGATTATATGTTTTTATATTAATAATAATATAATAAATATTGAAAATCTGATATTTTACTTAGTATCCCGAACAGTCGTTTATTACAAATGGTTATTTATTTTGTAATACACGCATAACAGGAAGAACACTGCAATGGATCAGAGAATACCTGACAGGGAGGCAACAACGAGTCATGGTACAAGATGAGGTATCAGAATGGGCGGCTGTGACGAGCGGGGTTTCACAGGGGTCAGTCCTAGGACCAGTGCTGTTTTTTGTATATGTGAATGACATGACGGAAGGGATAGACTCAGAAGTGTCCCTGTTTGCTGATGATGTGAAGTTATTGAGAAGAATTAAATGAGATGAGAACCAGGCAGGACTCCAAAGAGACCTGGACAGGCTGGACACGTGGTCAGGAACTGGCTACTCGAATTTAACCCTGCCAAATGCAAAGTCATGAAGATCGGGGAAGGGCAAAGAAGACCGCAGACAAATTATAGGCTAGGTGGCCAAAGACTGCAAACCTCACTCAAGGAGAAAGATTTCTGGGTGAGTATAACACCGAGCACGTCTCCGGAAGCACACATCAACCAGATAACTGCTGCAGCATATGGGCGCCTGGCAAACCTGAGAATAGCGTTCCGATACCTTAGTAAGGAATCGTTCAAGACACTGTACACCATGTACGTCAGGCCCATACTGGAGTATGCAGCACCAGTTTGGAACCCACACCTGGTCAATCACGTCAAGAAATTAGAGAAAGTGCAAAGGTTTGCAACAAAGCTAGTTCCAGAGCTAAGGAAATGTCCTACGAAGTAAGGTTAAGGAAAATCTGCCTGACAACACTGGAGGACAGTAGGGTTAGGGGATACATGATAACGACATACAAAATACTGGGTGGAATAGACATGGTGGATAGAGACAGAATGTTCCAGAGAGGGGACACAGAAACAAGGGGTCACAATTGGAAGTTGAAGACTCCTACGAGTCAAAAGGATGTTAGGAAGTATTTTTTCAGCCATAGAGTAGTCAGGAAGTGGAATAGTCTAGCAAATGATATAGTGGAGGCAGGAACCATACATAGCTTAAAGACGAGGTATGGTAAAGCTGATGGAGCAATGAGAGATGGGACCATGTAACGATCAGTGAAGAGGCGGGGCCAGGAGCTGAGTCTCGACCCCTGCAACCACAATTAGGTGAGTACAATTAGGTGAGTACGTGCACACGCGCGCGCGCGAACACACACACACACACACACACACACACACACACACACAGCCTGTCACTCCACACATCTTCGCTTGTTCGTGATTTTTTTAGTTTTTTCCCTCTAGATATTTATGTTGCTCAAGTATTTGTTTTATTGCAAGAGTCATTGCGAAGTGTTCTGGCAGCAAAACTAACTAAACATTATCGAAATATCTCAAAGTCCAGTGACAAAATGCATGATATACGATTTCGAAAGCGCAGGCTTCCGTTGTAACCTGGTTCGTGAGAACCCACGAACCAGAGCATCACTCTGTAAATCTTACGGAGTTAAGTGACGGGGGTTGGCTTTCATGGCTTACCATTATTATTATATTGACAAGGTCTGTGGCCAGACCTTGTCAATATAATATTAATGGTATATTATATCGACAAGTAGATAGGTAAGACACATTTGCGACAGTTAGGTATCTTTATTCTGAAATGTTTGACCGACATAGTAGGCTTTTTCAGTCGAATTCGTCTCCCTTGCTTCCAACAGAGAGGCGGGGCCAGCAAACTAGACTCCTTCAACCACATATGGGTACAAGCCAGCAACCCTGGCCAGCAACCCAGGCCAGCAACCCAGGCCAGCAACCAGTGGAAAAGTTTTGGATCTCACTGGGAATTTTCATTAAAATCATTTATCGAGACTAAACATGCACTTGAACCTCTAAAGAGGAGGACTCGTAAAGGGAATGCAAGACTAGACGACAGCATTATCATGTACATTAAATTAGGAGAGAGACGTGAAGTGTTGATGAAGAAGTAGCCAATCCTCGCTATTTATGTTTTTGAGAATACTCATATTTTTGCTTCATGAGTTACGACGCAGGTTTCCTGACGACACTAACTTGTACGAGGCTGTTGATGCTGTAAATCTTGAGTCACAAAACGTTTTTTGATCTGGAAGTTCTCGCTTTCCAGTGGTTACTAAGAAATATCGTGAGAGATGCTGAAGAGACGGTGAGATGGAGATGGTTGTCAGCATCACAGTTTCCAAAGCATTATACAAGCTGCTCAAGCTGTATACATTAATACACAAGATAAGATCTAATCTAAATGGATAAACAATCGACTAGAACCTTTCTTGGGCGAAAAAGAGGAATTGATAAGAGACTTAAATGAGAACATTATATTAAGTTTAAGAGAGGTCAAAAAAAGGAATACGGAAAGCCAAAAATAAAATATGAAATTAAGGAAGCAGTTGAATTAAAAAACAATTAAAT
>WNWK01042937.1:0-15744 GCA_009830355.1 Cherax destructor | reverse complement strand
GGGTCTGAGATAGTGACAGATGGGAGGGATTTTTTCTCCTTTACCCCTGACTTGAAAGATGATTATGTATGAGTGTGGTGAAAGTGTTGAATGATGAAAAGTATTTTTTTTTTTGGGGTTTTTCTTTTTTTTTGGGTCACCCCCCTGGTGGGAGCGGCCGACTTGTTAAAAAAAAAAAAAAAAAGAGTGGGGGTAAATAATAGTAACATATTTTTAAAAAATTGAGTTTATCGTATAGGAAAGAAAAATGAGTTTTTAAAGTAGTTTATAGTATGATCTTTAGTTTTGGGTGAGTAGGGGGTTTTTTGAGTTGAGTCTTAAATTGATTTTCAGAAAAGATTATCTTAATATTTACTGGTAATAAATTTCCCAGATTCTGGGGCCTTTATGTGCATAAATTTTACATAGGTTGATATAAACCCGGGGATATCAAAAGTGATCTGTGTTTGTGGTAAAGGGCCCTTTTAAAAGTTGGGAGGAAGTTTTGAGCAGAGGGTTTATATTAGAGTGAAAAGTTTTATTTTGTAGGGCAAAAGGGTAAGTATAAATTTCTTTACGGTGAGTAGTTTGAGACTTTTGAATATTGGGGGAGATGTTCTAGAGTGGGAATTTTTTAAACATTCTGATGGGGTTTTTGGGGTTTTTTATGAGTGGTCAAAGGTGATTTAATTGTTGACCCCCAGACAGATTCCATAGGTGAATACGGGTAGATAAGGAATTATATAGTCGGGAGAGCTGTTAGGTAAAAAAGCGATTTTGAAAATTTGCCTCTGTCTTCGGATTTTCTTGGAAATTTTTGTATATGTGTTTAATTTAGGTTTTAAGGTGGTTCCCTGGAATTTTCCTTGTGAGTCTTGTGAGGGGTGTACCATTGAGTGTTATTTTAAAGGGAAACTTTTTGGGTTTGTTTCCCAAACTGATGAAGGGCTTGTCAGTATTGAGAGTGTTGTTAGTCGTCATCCATGTTGATATTTTCTGTAATTGGGCTTAACAGTGTTGGCCAGTAAAAGTTTGGGTGAGAGAAGACATATGTTTTTCATCTGCAAATAAAAAGGGTTTGGTAGTTGTGATCATTGGTGGTCATTTTGTAAAAAGGGGAAAAGGGTGGCCCCCCGGGCACTTCCTTGAGGACTCCGACTGCAATTTTTGTTGGAAGAGTTGTCCATTTGTGTCACGTGGTTTGTTGGTGAGGTATGACTTTAGGTAGTTGGTGGGGCCTTATACCATAGTTGCTAATTTGGTAAATCATGGTCGACTGTATCAAAAAATTTGCGTAGTCAATGAAGATTCCCCCTGGGGCTTAAAAAACCCAAAGGAACTAAACTATGAAATTTCTAAATGAGCATGATAATGTTCGTATTGTAGGCACTATTGAGCCCACTCACATATATGGAAGCATACTAGATCTGTGCCTTGGATTTAATACATCATATACGATGCATGACTCTGTCATAGTTGATGATCTTCTATCTGATCACTTCCCAAGACTCACAACTGTCAATCTTGATCATATCTCAAGTAACCAAGGAGCTAAATACAGGAGGAGGAAATTTATTCTCAACCCAGAACACAGAGAAAACTTTATTAACCACTTGGATCAATGGTATAAAGATTATGAGCCCACTGGCACACAAAAATTCAATGATGATCTAGTTACCGCTATTGAGACTACTCACAGATCAAGTGGGCAGGAAAAGACAACATAAACCTTCCACTAGAAATGACAATAAAAACCAATGTAAATATTATAATGACCCACAGCTACGCAATCTACCACATGCAGCTAGGAGGATTGGTAAAGCATACCGTGAGTGTAGAACCCCAGACCTTCTCAGAACATTCCAAGCTGCACTAACAAATGCAAGAAATAGAAAGCAAGAACTTATGCAACAGGAATGGGAACAATTCATTAGTGGATTAAATAGGTCTACCCCTTTAAGTCTGGCATGGAAAGGTATAAATAAAATAACCAGGAAAAAGACTGGCAATGTTGCTCATCCCTTTCCACTTGAAAAAGCAAATGACCTCATAAATGACTGGTCCAAAATCTCCAGGCATGAAAACCTGCCATCTCATATTAGAGAAAACTTAGAGAGTGCTTCTGAAGAAATGTTTGAACTGATTAATTTTATGAGCCAAAATATTGATGAGAGTGATTGCCTCTTCACAGAGTATGAATTAGATAACGCATTAACTAAAGGTCGATTAACTGCTCCTGGAGACAATGGTATAACCTATGATATTCTCAGAACTTTAAGGCACATGCCTAATAATCCTTTGTTGGCACTGTATAATACCAGTTACATTGAGGGAGTTCTTCCTACTTCCTGGACCAATAGTCTCATTGTGCCTATCCCTAAGCCCCAACAGCCTGATACATTTAGACCGATCTCCTTAACTAGCTGTCTTTGTAAAATTTTTGAAAGAATGATACTTAACAGACTGTACTATAGAATCAGACACCAACTCTTCCCCTCCCTCTATGGGTTCATGAAAGGTAAGAGTGTGCAGAATTGTATCTCCACTTTTCTCACCTCACACACCTCTACTAGTTTTACCACATTTCTTGATCTAAAATCTGCATTTGATATCGCGAACAGAACTGTTAAACTACATGAACTAGCCAAAATGAATATTGGTGGTAGCCTACTCTGCTGGATAATAGGATACCTGTCAAACAGATTATCCTCTGTCCTCTACCAAGGCTTTAGAAGCGAGTCTAAAGAAATGTCCCTAGGTACACCACAGGGAGGAGTTCTCAGTCCCATGCTATTTAATATTCTGATTAATGCTCTCCTAAATGCTCTACCTGCCTCACCTAAACATATAGCTATAAGCTATGCTGATGACATCATGATCCATACAACAGGGCATAAAAAGATGAGCTCCGTTCTTAATGAAGTTCAAGCAATTTGTAATCGACTAGGCCTCATAATATCTTCCTCTAAAACAAAGATATTTGTCGTGTCAGTATCATATATACACTTGTGTAGTGTATCTTTCCTCTTACTTATACAGCTGGTCCCTTTGCGTGTGATGTCACGGTACCCGCTGACGTCAGAGGCTCAGCGCATGTGCACAGTCTCATATAGGCGGACTGCCTCACTAGCGTTAGACCTACAAGCGAGACAGACGGTGTGGCTGGACTCTCCTTCACTTACTGTAAATATACCGTAACCATCCAACAAGGAGTATCTTTGACCTCCTATATATCTCTCCCAAGACCCACACGACAAGTAGTGAACAGAGGTGTGCCGTAATTTTTATCGATTACGATGTTATAGAGAGATAGACTACGACAACCAAGCAAACAGCCTCCAGACCGACCACGTTACCAGCTACTACATCCAAGAAGTCTACATATCTACAGTATCTCCTGGTCAGATAAGTGCCTTATTTGTTAATTTTGCTAAAACCTACGAGGGGTTGACCCGGGTTTTGCAAATTCTGTACGAGTAAGCCAGTGAGGGGAGAGTCCCATTCAAGCCAGTAAAGCCACCACCAGTTACGTCAGCCTAGGCTTAGGCCAGCTTCTACCTTGCTGTGCTAATTTGTCACAAGATTCCAAGCCAGTCAATCTGTGTGAAAATATTCTACTAAGCCAGCAAGCCACTCTGCTGTCTGAGAAGTAAGCCACGTGAGTTCACGCATTTATACCACCTTTGTACTCCAGTGTATTGCTGTTCTGAGTACAATACCATCCCCGTGGTATTTCTGGGTTATTCAAGCCACCCTGGGTTAAGTTCATGTAAACGGCGTAAGCCACAGGCGCACGCGGGAAGCAGTGTGGGCTAACCCTACCAGCCACCACCCCCCCACCACCCACGCTAAGGCAGGCAGACGCCCCGACCACGTGCATCCACCACCACCCTCCACCACCACGCTTCAGTCACCGATCTCCACCCTAGAGACATTTATTGTGTTGTTGTTTTATTTTTCAGATAATCTATAGACAATTTCGTGTGTTGAGACAATTTCTGCGAGTTACATAAATTTTGAGTTATCCTAGGAAGTGTTCTGTGTTAAATTAATTATTTGCATTAATTTTTTATTTCACTAGTATTGTCTCTTGTTAATTATTGTGTTATAATTTCTGTGAATTTCGTTGTGTTACTAAGTATGCAGTAAGTACAGTTTTGTTAAAGTTATCTTGTGTTCCAATATTCCACTAAGTAGTAATTTTTAAAAGATTTTAAATTTTTCCCCAGCATTACCCATGTGTTGTTGAATTTTCTGTTTTGTTAATTATTGTGTTCCACCAAGTGTACTATCCCAGAGTTAATTTTTTTATTATCTTACCCTTGTTTGTTAATGTTTTAATTGTGTAATTAATTAATTTTGCTTGCCCCAGTAACTACATATTGTTTTCTCCTCCAAGTAATTTTTAACCTTTAAGCAGTAATATTCCCTGTTAATTCTTATGTGTTGCAGTCAGTGTTACTTTTCCCTTGCACCTGCTATTGTTTTGTGTACTTGTTTATTTATATACAGTGCTAATGTGTTTTAACCTTGCAGAACAGTGCTATAATTTTTATTGAAGTTCCTAATTTCTTCTGATAAGTACTAATCTCAAGGACAACGAAATTGACTTTTTGTGTATTTGTAAGTCCAAAAGTTAATTACCCTGATGAGTTGTACTTCAGTTCCTGTAAGTGTTGCCTTATTTTCTTGTTAAATATCTTGTTCATGATTTTTTTTTACATAGTTCATGTTAAAGTGTTGTTTGAACAATTTCACTCTTAAGTTTGTCTAAAGTCAGTGTTTTTAGTAAATTGTTCAGTAATTGTTGCATTGAGTTACCTTGCTTTGCTTGCAATTAAGAGTAAGAGTGTTCAAACTATTTTATTTCTAATATCTTTGTGTTGTGTGAAAATAATTTACCCCAGTGTGAATTTTTTTTTTTTTTTTAATCAGTCATTCCTGAAATTGATTTTGTGTAAAGTAAATTCGCCAGTATTCACCTTGTTTTATCAATTTTGTTGTGTTTAATTGCTCTAGTAACTTGTCATTTCCTAAGAGTAATAAGTAATATTCCAGTGAACTTCTAGAGATTCAAGCAGTAAAGTTACTTTCATTTATTGCCAGTGAACAATTCTATCGAATTGTTTTATCAGATTGTTGCTAGTGCCATAACCATTATTGAATTATTTTAATTAGTTGTGCATTTAATTCTTTTATTGTGTTGCAATTTTGTTGATATTTAAAGAAAAGAAAACTCATTTTGCTGTTCAAGTTAAAGCTAGATTGTTTTATCTTAGTGTGTTGAATTTTCTTGCCAAGTCAATTTCCAGTGAGTTATCTTTTCTTTAGTGTTATTGTGCTATTATCCGTGTTACTCATGCAGAATAGTTAATAATTACTATCAGTTAAGCTATATTGTGCCATATACTTGTGTAAATTTTGCTTTCAATTCGATTCTCGTTTATTGCTCAGTCATGTCTCAAGTAAATTCAAGTGATAACTGTGTGTTTTCTGCCAGTCAAGGCATTGAAGTTCTAGTAACCATGTGCGATAATACTGTGTGTATTGCCATTCAGCGCCATAATGATAATGAGTCAGTAAACAGCACTCATAGTCCCTTAATGACTGAAAGACAGTCTCTAGCCTTTGAACAATGTGTTTGTTCTTCCAGCTTGTATCAGAGAATTGCCAGAGTGATGCGGAATGTGAAGTTCAGATTAGTTCTTGTAGAAAGTATGTGTTTTACTTGTTAACGTAGCCGAGCGGTCAAGGCACTAGTATTACTGTCACTCCTGTCTGGAATTCAGCCCCTACAATATCTTGCATGCAAGATAGCGTTCAGATGCCTAGGGTACCGGAGGTATCCCGGACCGCCTTGAGTACTGAGTCTATCCTTGCAATGTTGCTAGTTCAAGTAGTAGTTCCTCTCCAGGGGACGCTTTGTTGAAGAAAGACTATTTGAATGAGTTATAGCATCTCTCGCTGATGCAAAAGCAATTGCAGAAAGCCGTTTCTGTTGCTACTGTATTCACTAGAGTGCCAGTTGTTGTCCCTCGTGTTCCAGATAGTGTTCCTTCCAGTTGACAGTAAGCCTTTGCAGAGTAAAGTGTCGTGTGTCGAGTAATTCGTACCTGCAGTAAGAGATAGTGAGAACCGTTCTCCTTTGCTCATACTTTGTGTCATTGAGCTAACTATTTCAACCGGGGAGGATCCATCCACTCCACCGTGTCTGTTCATTCCTCCAGTAGGAAAGTGATTATAAGTTGATCAATACTGAGTTGTTCATTCCTTCAGTAGGAAAGTGATCATAAGTTGTGAGCTAAAGATAGAAAATCAGAAAATCTAGTTTAGAACCGAATTATTGACTGTGTGTTTTGTTATTAGATTTCCAGTATCTAGCAAGATTGTTGTGTGTTCAAGTTCTCTCTGAGTTCTGAGTTTTAACAGTATAACCCGTGTTAGCCGAGTTTATCTTTCTTGTTAAAACTTCTTCCCTGTAAATATTTATTCTTCCTCAGAAGCCGAAGAGTGCATGAATACACATCCATTGATCGATCAAATTTGCAAATTGTTATTTATGTAATCCATTATATCTAGATCCATTAAATTTCTCTTAAGTACCATTAACTCAAGAAGTGCGAGAGTAAGATTAATCTTGATCAGTTCCAAGTTATAATGTGTTTGCTATTGTATAGATTCACCCAGTACCACCTGTCTGTTCAGCCTATAGAGTTGTATAGTATGCCTAGACGTCATACGATAACATGGCCGAGCTGTCGTGTCAGTATCATATATACACTTGTGTAGTGTATCTTTCCTCTTACTTATACAGCTGGTCCCTTTGCGTGTGACGTCACGGTACCCGCTGACGTCAGAGGCTCAGCGCATGTGCACAGTCTCATATAGGCGGACTGCCTCACTAGCGTTAGACCTACAAGCGAGACTGACGGTGTGGCTGGACTCCCCTTCACTTACTGTAAATATACCGTAACCATCCAACAAGGAGTATCTTTGACCTCCTATATATCTCTCCCAAGAACCACAAGACATATTAACAAGCAAACGACATCCCCCACCCATCTATTTGCAGGGTGAAAGTATTAGCTACGTTAAAACTTACAGATATCTTGGTGTAGATGTACCCTTTACCAAATCTACTATACCACAACTAAATAAAAAATGCAAAGATAGACTAAATGCTCTTAAAGCTGTTGCTGGCTACAACCCCAACTATGGTGCTAATGTGAGAATCCCGAGAATGATGTACATAGCCTATATTAGGTCCTTAATTGATTATGCTGCTCCCATGTTGATATTAGCTCGAGAAAGTTCTCTCCGACCCTTGGAGTTAATGCAAAATGAAGCTCTCAGAATTATTCTTGGCTGTCCCAAATCTACAAAGGTTCTTAATATAAGGAAGGAGCTTGGTATTACTAGTATCAGTGATAGGATTGTTGAGATTAACACTGTACTTGGTATTAGAATATTAAGAAATGAACCTGACACTGTCACAATGAATCTTACTAAATGTCTAGAAGTAAATACTCACAGATCTAAATGGATTGTGAAAACATGCAATTACATTAAGTTTTACAACCTGCATGAATTGTATCACTGTAGGCAACAAGAGCATTTCACCCCTCCATGGAAGATGTGTTCATTTAATATCACATACCTGCAAGTCCCTCCCAAGAAGCTCATTGCTAGTAATCCCTTCCTTAACCCTTTGACTGTCGGAGACCCCTTTCTGAAACTGTCATTCTATGTCGGGAAATATTCGAAAAAAAAAAAATTATTTTTTCTTACCAAAATGTTAGGATTATTTTGCTGATTGTTTTAAGCCTAAAAAAAAATTTTTGCCATCAGTACTTACCGAGATATGGAGGCGTAAAGTTGGCACAATTTGAGCTGCGTATGGCAACATCGGCGAATTCCGCTGACTCGGTAAACTTCTGTTTACTTCCATTCGTAGATTTCTTGTTTTTTTCACTATTTTCTTTTTTTATGTAACTTATGTGGCCTGTGAGACCACAGTAAGGTGCAATGTATATATATACACTCGTTGTTTGCACCACAATAACTTCACAAACAATGGTATGTTTATATTGTTTACAAAACTTGTTTACACAAACAAACGACAAAAAATGTTCATTACTATTGTTCTATAATATATATACATATGTACACTCACTGAACACTTTCCTAGAACTCCTGCAGCTTGTGGAACTCTTTGAAACATGGGTATAAGCACAGTGGTACTTTACACTCCTCACACATAAAACGAGTGTCTCTGTGTGTTTGTGGGCGTTTTGGAATGTTTACAGACAAAACACCTCTTCTGAGCATTTTTCTTGAGAGTAGTAGCAGGCACTTGTATAGGGTAGTGATCACCAGGCCTCATACGAGAGGGCATGTGTTGATAATTTCGTGGGCGCTGGTCTATTGCAGGTGTTGCTCCTTGGTACTTGAATATTATTTGTCTGATGACTGACAAACAAAATTCACCATATTTGGGTTTGTTGTTGGTCTTCAACTTGTACATGTTATAAGCATTCAGCATGGAAATGTCAAGAAGATGGAAAAAGAGTTTTATGTACCACTTATAACTTTTGCGTACACAATCAGCAAACCCAATCTGCATGTCACATTTGTCCACTAAGCGCATATTGAGGTTGTAGTCCATCACAGCTGCAGGTTTTAGAATGGGTTCATTGGTCTCTCTATTCTGTCTTCCACTGTCTACCATTTTATGTCTGTGAACTGATGTCAACAATGTGACATCACGTTTGTCTTGCCACCGAAATGCCATGATATCATTGGCAGCAAACACCTGCACTTCACCTCTACGAGTGCCAGGCCAAACCTAGGCATATGTTTACGATTTGCACGCACTGTGCCACACAAGTCTGTCATGTTCACTCGCAAGAAATCACTGAGTAAAGGGCTCGTGTACCAGTTATCAGTATATAATATATGCCCCTTACCAAGATATGGTTCCATCATTGTTCTAACCACATCACCAGAGATACCCAATAACTTCATGGTATCTCTCAATGTATTACTGCCAGTGTACACAATTAGATCCAGAACCAGACCACTTTTGCAATCACACAGTACAAATAACTTTATACCAAAGCGTTTCCTCTTGCTTGGTATATACTGCTTGAACGACAGTCTGCCTTTGAACAAAATCAAAGACTCATCAATAACAAGCTTCCTGAAGGGATAAAAATACATACAACACTTTTGTTTCAGGTACATGAACACATTCCTGATCTTATATAACCTGTCGTTTCTGTCAGGCCTTGTTTTATCAGAAAAGTGAAGCATACGCAACAGTATCAAAAACGATTCACTGGTATAATATCACTAAAACCTGGGGTTGAAATCAGGCTCTGTCGACCAGTATGTGGTGACAGTGTGCTTATAAACATGTGGCATAAGCATTATTGTGGCAAAGAACAAGTACATCTCTGCCACAGTTGTGTCCTTCCACTGGTGTAGCCGTGAATTTGGTGAAAGAAATGTGTTTGCCATGGTGTACTCATAGTATGTGTTGCTTTCCCTGACAATAATGTCCATCAGGGGTTCATCGAAGAATAACTGAAAGCATTCCAGTTCAGTAGCATTGTTCCCAAGTGTACACAATGGCCGTATTCCACTTTGTGCTTCATCAAAGTCATGGGGATTGGGAACAAAATTGTCACCTTGCTGCCAATCCCAGATGCGGTCTGCTGGTGCGTACTGGATATTGACAGGTGGTTGTGGTTGTGCAGGTTGTGGTTGTGCAGGTTGTGGCTGTGCAGGTTGTGGTTGTGCAGGTTGTGGAAGTGTGGGGGTGGTTGATGGTGGTTGTGCTGAGTTAGCAGCGTGGGTAGCAGCGTGGCCCGCTCGTGGTGGCACATGACTCATGCCACTGCCAACACCACCACTACCACCACCTGCCCCACGCACATTACGCATCCCCATTGTAACAATATCGTCATCTTCACTATCAATTCGTGGTGTAGGGCCAAGAGATGTACTCCGAGATTTACTCCTTTTCCTTTGAATAGCATATGGCACACTACCAGAACGCATGTTGCGTCGTACATACTGCCGCTTCACTGGAGAATAATCTCCCTCACTGTCGCCACTAGAACTGCTTTCAATAGCTTTGAAATCACTGTCATCATCACTTACACTGCTCACATCAGAGTCTTCTACACGGGGAAATAGTTTCCTCTTTCGTTCTCGTACAGGTGAACGTGAATGAGACGGCCCAGCACCAGAGGTGGAAGGCTGTGGGTCATCTGGGTTTTCATCACTAATTATGTTATCCTGGGCACTGCTTTCGGTCACACCCTCTTGAAAACCATGGAATTCACTTTCACTGGCACTTCCATCGCTGTTAGAACTATCACTTGGGAAGAGAAGGCCTCCAATTCGCCGGGGAGTGAGGTACTTCTTACCGCCAGGCATGGTGAACAAGGACTACAAACATGGCGCTCCCACAATGCACCACTGGGTCCCCGATTTTTTTCATACTGCGCACACCCACCACGCAGACCCATTCTCTCACATGTAGGCCTATCAGCTTTCTCCCGCTTCATTTGAAGCCGCTAGAATTTAGGCGTATAAATACGTCCGAAACATTGGCTCGTAAGACGTAAATATACGTCCGAAACAGTCAAAGGGTTAAATCACTTGTTAAAGCAACTGCTCAAGAAAAAATTTATCGCCTAGCTGGTAGTAATAAGTTATCTCAAGTTATATACACTGATGGATCTAAACAGGAGTCTTCTGGCAGGGCTGCATCTGCTCTGGTTGCCACCTCCCTAGTTAAGAACAATAATAATTTTTTTGAACTAGGCATAAGAATTAACAACTGGGCGTCTACACTGCAAACTGAATTGTTTGCAATACTAATGGCACTAAAGCTAACTTATGACACTGAGCTTGACTCTATCATCATTACTGATTCTATGTCATCATTGAAGGCTCTTGACTCATATAATGACTCTAACAGCATGCTCATTGGAGAAGCCAAGTATAGATACTCAAAAATCCGGGACAAAGGAATTAAAGTACATTTGCTATGGATTCCGTCACACATTGGATTACTCCTTCATGATAAAGTTGATATGTTAGCCAAGAAGAGCACCCATAAGGAAAATGTAGAATATAACTTTGGTATATCTGTGTCTAGCATTAGGAATAATATTAGGAGAAATAAATAATGAAAATGATAGCTATAGGAATGCAGTTAGAAGCCTGAGTAGATCTATAACCCACTATGATAACATGAATGTAGATAAGTATGTTTATGGAGCAACTTGCAATGTGAACAGACTGACTGAGTTGTAGTGGCCAGGCTTCGGCTTGGCTACAAGTACTTCTGGCAGTTTGGGAGATACACAGATGATGATCAAACTAAATGCAAATTATGTGATCAGGCATATGGTCACTGTCTTGAACACTATGTGCTGAATTGTCCACTTATTGAGGAATATAGAGATACAGTATAATAACCTATGTGACATGTCAAGATATCTTATTCATGAAATAAGATACCATTTGTACTAAGCAAATTTCCTAAATTTGCTTGTAACAGATAATTGAAATGTAGATATAAACCCAAATGTACAATTGTTAACCCCTTTGGGGCCTAGTGCCTAGGCCTTTTGTGTATCCATATGCTCTTGCACTACCGTCCACAGGATGGATATGGGGTGCACAATAAACTAGCCACTTCGGTGGCAAAATCTAATCTTTACCAAAGGAACTTTCTTTGGGGGCATGGTTACTTATTTTTCAGTTGCACTTAATGAATAATCAAGAAAAACAATGAATTTTAGCGAAATGTTTGGATGAATGAGCAGAACCTTCCTCATTCTGCAAGAGACACAGCCAGACTGATGTGAGAGACTGTTGGTGGGCGGGTGGATGCATCCCATTTGGGCCGACAAGCGAAATAACGGCGGATAACCAGTAGCCAAAAAAACGGCCTATAAGCGAGTTGGCCGATAAGAAGAACGGCCAATAACCAGGTGTCCACTGTATATACATGATCATCAATCTCTTAATATATCTAAATCTCTCTCTCTCTCAATATTTTTTTTATACAATGATTTACAAGGCTAGGTTAAGGGTTCCTAACTATATTTACAAGCTAAGAGCTGTTACTTACATCAGCATTATAATTATTATTTTTTTAACACATCGGCCGTCTCCCACCGAGGCAGGGTGACCCAAAAAGAAAGAAAATCCCCACAAGAAAATACTTTCATCATCATTCAACACTTTCACCTCACTCACACATAATCACTGTCTTTGCAGAGGCGCTAAGATACGACAGTTCAGAATTTTTTTTATTATTATGATGCATAAATAATAATAATAATAATAATAATAATAATAATAATATTTTGATGAAGTTCGAGCTATCTGTGGGCCTGCGATTGCATCTGATCAACTGACTTTAATTTCATTGATGTTGTTATGCTATGTTGTACGAACATATTTCAGACTCGAGCCATCCTAGGAATAAATGATCTCATATGAAGTGATATTATTATTATTATAATCAAAAGAAGCGCTAAACCACAAGGGTTATACAGCGCGGCGGGGCAGGACAGGATGCAGGGAGAATGAATTGTAAGCGGGAGATGGATGATTAGTAGGGTATGGAGTGCAGCAGGACAGTGGATAGTGCAGGGATAGAGGGTAGCAAGAGATCGAGGTAGAAGGGACTGAGGGAGGTGCTAGAGGTATAATTTTCAGAGTTTGTGTAGTAAGTCAGTTTCTGTCAAAAAGTCAACAAGAGAGTCAGGATTAAAGGAGGGTCCATCAGCAAGAAAGGAAGGTAAAGAAAGGGCCGCAGAGCGAAGATGCCATTGGAGGTAAATTCTGCGTGCTCGTTGATAAAGTGGACAGTCCAACAGAATATTTCGAACAGACACTGGAACCTGACAATGCTCACAGAGAGGGGCAGGGAGCCTCTCCATTAGATACCCATGCGTAAGACGAGTGTGGCCAATGCGAAGACGGGAGAGTGTAGTCTCCCAACCTCGACATTGGTGACAAGTAGAAGGCCAGAAACCTATACTCGGTTTAATAGAATGAAGTTTGTTATTTAGCAGGTCATAACCAGCGTTGTTGCCAATGGGTGCGAAGGTGGGTAGCAATAACCGCAAAATAGTCCGTAAAAGGAACACCTCTATATGAAACTGGAAGGTCATGTACTGCTGACCGCGCAGCAGTGTCTGCCTGTTCATTGCCCTGTACGTCAACATGACCAGGGACCCAACAAAAAACAATATATTTGTGCTTGCTAGAGATACGGCGTAACCAAAGTTGGATATGAAGAACTAGGGGGTGAGGTGTATCAATTTTTCGGATAGCCTGTAAAGCACTAAAGGAGTCTGAAACGACCACAAATGGTGATACAGGCATAGATGCAATACGGATAAGTGCCACATGAATGGCATACAATTCAATGGTAAATATCCTAGCTGAGGGTAATAGATGCCCTCGTACGACGCTGTCTGGAAACACTGCTGCGAATCCAAAGCCATCAGACGACTTTGAACCATCGGTGTAAACTGCGATTGCATGGGAATGATAACGGAAGTGGTCTAGAAAAAAAGACGAGAACCGCCGTAGGTAGGCGGGCTTGCCAAGGTAGAGGAATAGAACAGACATGGACAGAAGGAACTTCCCAAGGGGGTAGGGGAAAGGGAGATGTCACATGAACATATAGAGGTGGTAGCTGAAGGGAAGACAGGAGTGAATGTAGACGAAGAGAAAAGGGATGAAGTAAGCAGAAGCGACGAACAAATAAAAAGCGTCTACTAACATCTGTAACAATCCTATACATGGAAGGATTGCGGAGGTCATGAGAGCGAACATAATAGCGAATGCAATGTGTATCACGACGATCGGATAAGGATGGAATGTTTGCTTCTACATAGAGGCTCTCAACCGGGGAAGAACGAAATGCACCAAGGCATAAGCGTAATCCCTGGTGATGGATGGGATTAAGGATGGAAAGTGTAGCAGGCGAGGCCGCCGAATATATCTGGTCACCATAATCGAGTTTTGATAAAATTAGAGCTGAATGTAGACGAAGGAGAGTTCTACGATCAGCCCCCCCCACGAAAGATGTGCGAGGGTTTTTAGGAGGTTCAGCAGGCTATGACAAGTTGCCTTCAGAGAGGTAATGTGAGGTTTCCAGGACAATCGATGGTCAAACAGGAGGCCGAGAAACCTGACTATCACTTTCTGGGATACGTGAGCTGTATAGGTACAACGGATGATCAGAGACCACTGAACGTCTAGTAAACGTAATTTGATGAGTTTTGCTACTAGAAAATTTAAACCCATGAGAGGTGGCCCAATCGGAAACTCGGTTGACGGCATGCTGGAGGGAAACTGCAATGAGGTGACAGTCAGCACCCGCACAAGCTATAGCAAAGTCATCCACATAAAGCGATGACCAAATGTTGGATGGGAGAACTGATGCCAGATTATTTATAGCAAGGAGAAAGAGTGTTGTGCTCAGAACTCATCCCTCGGGGACACCTTCAGCTTGGACAAAGTCCGGGGAAAGCTCATTACTAACACGGACATGGAAATGTCTTTCAGTTAACCCTTAAACTGTCCACACGTAGATCTACGTTCACTCGTGCACTGCTCCGAATATTTTGAAAAAAAAAAATCATTTTTTTTAAAAATGAAAGACGCATTTTTTTAAACAGGATAGGCTAAAAAAATTTTAGGCCAGTACTTAGCGTGATATAAGCCCGACAAGTTGGTGCTGGATGCTCACCTGACGGCAACAACAAGTCCTGCCCCTTGCAGAAGTAATGCCGATATACTTTTTTTTTTTAGTTTTTATTTTAATTTATACAATTTTTATGTTCTGGTAATTACAATTTATAATAGTTCTTGTGATTTCATAGCCAATCTTTGTTCTAACACTAATATTAGGTGCTTAAATAGTACTCAAATAGTCACAATGACACAACAGGTGAACAATTTCACCTGCCATGGTCATTACTATTGTCTATAAATATATACAAAGTATTTATAGGTCCCAGCAATGTTTTAGACATCCTGGAGTATATATGAAACTCCTTGAAGAATGGTGTTATGACAATTGTCAGATAACTACTGATAAGACAGTGACATTGATGAATGAATGTGTGCAAGGAACCCTTGCTTTGTTTTCACTGTCTGTATCTATCTGTCAAACTATCTGTCTATCTATCTATCTGTCTGTCTATCTATCTGTCTTTCTATCTATCTGTCTGTCTATCTATCTGTCTATCTATCTGTTTATCTATCTATCTGTCTATCTATCTGTCTATCTGTGTTTCTATCTATCTGTCTAGCTCAGCTTATCTGTCTTTGTTTGCCTGCCTATGTGTGCCTGGAGTATATGAAACTCCTTGACGAATGGTGTTATGACAAGTGTCAGATAACACTGACAGCCCAATGACATTGATGAATGAATGTGCGCAGGGAACCCTGGCTTTGTTTTCACTATATCTGTCTATCTATCTGTCCATCTGTCTATCTGTCTGTGTCTCTGTCTAGCTCTGCTTATCTGTCTTTCTGTCTGCCTGTGTGTGCCTGGAGTATATGAAACTCCTTGAAGAATGGTGTTATGACAAGTGTCAGATAACACTGACAGCCAATGACATTGATGAATGGGAGCAGGGACCCCTCTCATTGTTTCCACTGTCTATCTGTCTGTCTGTCTAGCTCTGCTTATCTGTCTTTCCGTCTCGTAAGCCAACA
>WNWK01042936.1:0-15744 GCA_009830355.1 Cherax destructor | reverse complement strand
AAAATTGACAAATATAAATTTTGGGTTTCAAGCGATTTGTAGAATTTGGGAAAATTACTTTTCCCCAGTCAACATGGGGGATAACTGTAAAAATATTCTTTTCATATGCCTTCACTCTATATAGTATTCCCCCCTTGGGGGTTTGGGTTTCTTTTTTATTATGATAATAATAATAATATCATTAACTCTAAAAATATGTGTTGCATGAGAATGGGGTGTTGCTGTTTTTTTATTTTCTAACTTGAAAACAAAATGTAAGAGTATTTTTATTGTGAGGTAATTATTATTTAAAAAAAAAAAATTTTTTGGGTAAGTTTCAAAATTTTAAAAAGTATGTGAATGAACTAAAAGTGGACACGTATTAATCGCATTCTTTTGCCTGACCGGTGTTTCCCCTACCTGTTCAGTTTTTTTTACCTTGTCTGAACTCGCTCTCTCTCGTTTACTTTTTGTTAACTGTTGGCTTCATTGACTATGGCGTCTAAGCTTAGTTGTGAAAAAAAGAGGATTAAGCCTCTTACTTTTTAAAACTTAAATGATAACTCAGTGGACTGCCCCTTTTTAAAAAAAAAGTTTTTTTTTTTGGAGGTTTTTTTTTACCCACATTTTTTGCCCAATGTGAAAATTCTTAATTTTAACTGGTTATTAATTTAAAATTTTGAAAAAACTAACTTTCCCAAGACAAGTTACTCACTTCTTTTAATTATCCAATTAAAAAGGGTTAAAATAAATGTTTTTTACCCCATTTATACGTAAGAAATTGAAATGGACCCCGTTTTTGGGATTCGTTCTTACGTTTTTTTTCCAAAAATTGCCCGACTGTTGGGGTTTGGGCCCAAGGCCCTTGGAAACGGGGGCACCCGGGGGAGCGCAGTGTGCTTGTTTAAAAGCGGGCGACCCCCCACCCCACCCACGCATTCATACCATATATTGTCATTATTCCACTTTTTTTATGTTAACGCAAAAAGCACCATGGGTAAAAAGAAATCCTGGCCCTGGGGAAAAAGGCCAGAAATAAGTAGAATGAAGAAGATAATAAAAAAATATGAAAGTGGGGGCAATCATGAGCTGGGGGGTTATGGTAAACCTATTCTACATCCTACCATTGTGGAAAAATTTTAAGTAAAATAAAAGGGGGTTGTTAAAAGGTGCATTGTGATCACAAAACAAGACCAAGTGCTGGAAAGGGAAAAATTTGTTGTTGGTGGGATCAAAGAAACAGTTAGCAGGAGATATGTTTGGGGGGAATAAAGGAAAAGCAAGGCAGTTCGATGTTTCCCCAAGAAAATGCCTCAAGATTTTGAAGTAAACGTTTTTAAACCGCAAGGCGGGTTTAAAAAATTTTAAAGAAGCGGGGGCATCATGGGGAGGCAGGGAAAGCCATTTGGGAAAAAGTGCGCTAAAAAAATATGTGCGGAATTCCAGGGACTAGAGGCTGAACAATTCCCCCCAACAATGTTAATTTAAACAGGCCTGTTTTGGAAGAAAATGCCAAACAGGCCTTTCATTACCAGGGGGAAAAGGCACCCAGGACATAACCCTAGAAAGAGGTAACTTTGTGCTTTGTCCCAATGCCAGTGGTGATTAAAGTAAACCACTGGTGTATCTTTTGAAAATCCCAGTGTTTGGAATCGGGTTCACAAGTCTAATTTGTGTGATGTGGAAGTCTAAAAAAAAGGCGGGTCCAAAGGAAATTTTCTTGTTGGTTCAATAGTGTTTGGCCCCCGTGTGAAGAAAATTAGGAAAAATTTTCCATTTAATGCCTCCTGATAATGGACAAGTCCCTTTTCATCCCCAAACTTGGAGAAAATTGTGGAGGATTTAATTCATCAAGTGAAATTCTTGCCCCTAATCCACTCCCCCCCTCCAGCCCTGGAAGCAGGCATTTTAACTTTAAAAAAATCTAACCAAAGCAATGTTTCAAAAGTGTTTTTATGTGACCGAACATGAAATACCTAAGAAATTTTTGGAAAAAATTTCCCTTCTGCATTGTGTACACCTTATAGGTAAGGCTTGGGAGGGGGGACTACAGGACTTTAACTCTGCCTGGAGAAAATTGTGGCCAGACTGTTCTAGAGAGGATTTTGAAGGTTTTGGGGTTTAGCCTCAGAAACCCTGGCCTGAGCCTGTTTGGAAGAAATTGGGAATGGGCAAGTCCTGGGGTTGGGGGTGAGGGGGAGGGTGTGGAAAGTTGGTGGAGGAGCCCAAGAAGAGTTTAAAACTGAAATTCAAGAGCTTCCCGCAACAAAAAAGACCCCAAAGGGCAGGCAATGGTTCAAGGGGGAGGAGGTGGAAAAAATGGGAAAAAGGGGCCCTTCAGGATTGGGGAGTGGAATGGGGGAGGGGGCAAGGGTTTATGGATGAATATCACCCAACCAAGCTGTTGCAGGCGTTTCTGCAACCTGCAAAAGCACTGTGGGGGTCCCATTTTAGGGGTGTTTTAAAGAATGCCAGAAAAGATTCCCCGGGCAATTTTTTGTTAGAAAGGGGGGCCCGTGACTTTTCCGGTCCCATGGATTAAAAAAAAGGAGTAACCCCCGAAAAAAACTTTCCCCCTGCCTGTTAATGGAAGGATTCCCCCTTTCCAAACACTAGCATACTACTCCACCTTTCCCCCCCTCCTCTTTCCCCCTAACAACTCTTCAATAAATGTAAGTGACATGTTATTGTAATATTTTGCATGGGGAATTAAATTTTTTTTTTCAAAATTTTTTTAAATGCCAAAAGTTTTTTAAAAATATTTAATTTAAACCTTTTGAAAATCCCTTAAAAAAAATTTAAAAAAAAAATTCATAAAATTTTTGGGAAAATTAATGGTTACCCTGTTTTCTTTTTTGAAAACTTTTGACATAAACGTTTTTTTGAAAAAAATTTTTTTTTTTTTTATTTTGGGGCTGGAACATTAATTTTATTTCCCTTACTTTTGGGGAAAATAAACAGATACATTTTTCGGTTCAGATAAACCCCCTGGCGGTTAATACGCTAACCAAGGGGCCTTTTTTGTATACCTAATAAACTTCTAAAAGGTATGTTGTCCTGTATCATCAAATAAATTACATTACCTATGTAAGCCCAAAACCCGATTCAGCTAACCTCTTTCTGGATAATGCTGCTGGGGGTTGCAAGTTAAAACCTATGATAATTTACCCACTCAGAGAATCCTAGGGCCCTAAAAAATTTACGAAAAGGTAGCCCCCCCTTTTTATTATAAACCCAAATTCCGAAAGCTTGGATGATCTGAACTTTCATAAATTGGCCCCAAATTTTTGCCTACAGTTGAGGCTTACGCAAAAAAAGAAAATTCCTTTTAGTGTTTTACTTTTTTTAGACAATCCCTGCCACTCACCTCCACATCAATGTTAATACTTTAAGGTAAGTAATAAGTGTATCTGTGTATCTTTTTTTTATTGTTTTTTTTAATGCCTAGTGCTATTGCTAACTTGATATAAGTTAGTGTAATTTTTGTCTTCATTTAAAAGATTTAATGGAAAAAAAAGGCTTTTGCTTTTGGTGTCTGCTTTTAAAGGGGCCAGCCTGGGAAACCCCTTTCCGTATAAGTGGGGCAATACTGTCATAGGGAAAAACATGCAAAAAACCACTGTGAAAAAGGGGGAATTTCCAAACGCTTTTGTGTTTTTCCCTCAAGAAAGTGCTTGGAACCCCCCATTTTTTTAGTGGTTATTTTTTTATAAATTTTATATCACCTGTTTACTGTGATCTTATTTGTTTTGAAAATTTCCCCCCCAGATAACCCAAAAAAATCACACACAGTCACTTATGTAAGATGTTTTCCCAAATCCATTTTTTTATCATTATCATCATAATCACCATTATTATTATTATCCTTATCAACAAATCACCATTATCTTTATTATTACGGGGAACAGTACAAAAATAACCCACATACAGTGGTCCCTGGGTTTTCGTGCATCCCCAAACCCAATTTTTGTAAGTATATTTTCGAAAATTGCGGGTTTATTTTTGGGGGGTCTGAAAAGACTAACCTAAGTGTTTTTTAAGGAAGAAAATTTCCCGTTCGGAATGGCATTTGAGCAGCATTCGGGAAAACAAATTTGGAAAACCCGAGGGACCACTGTATGGGAGAAACTAACGACAACTTTTTGGGCCCGGTTTAACAAGTCACAAATTGATGCCCCAAAGTCAGACTGAAAAGTCATCATAAATTTCTTTTTCTAATGTGTGGGTTATTTGTGTATTATTATCATTTTTAAACTATTCCTGTTACCTGTAGTGAGGATTCTTCCACCAAAAATTTTCCGAGGGAGTGCCCCCACCCCCAAAGCGCCTTCCACCCCCCCCTTAGGTGGGGAAACACCAGCCAAACCCCAGTCCAGTTCATCGTCCAGACGCAGCGCCACCCAGTCCCGGGTAAAGGGTGGCCAGGCACACCCCACCTGAATTTCCTGCAAGGCTCAAATTGTCACATCTTCAGATGGTGGTAAAAACCCGGGGAGGTTTTTATCTACTACTAGTACAAACAAATTGGGGACTTTCTGTGTTGTGTATGATAAAAGGGCCCCAAGTGATCAGAAATTTAAAAATTTTTGTATTTGAATACATACAGTGGGCCTCGGTTTTTTTACAGCTCCCAACTCGGGCAATTATGTGGTATTTTTTTAAGTGCTTTTTTGGTATTTTTGGGGGTCTGAAACGACCCCCTCTAATTTACATTCGTCCTTTTGGAAACAAATTGTTTGGGAACCCGAACAGCATTCTGGAAAAAAATTATGGAAAAAAAAAACCGAGGGTCCACATAAAATTCCCGGACGTCCATAATGTGTTGTAAGTTGAGGACTTACTATGATGAATTAGAATGTATTAATTCAACATTCACCAGGGGTGAGCATGGCAAAATATATTCGTTTAAAAATTGAAACCAAAAATTTTAAAACACCAATTACAGTTGGGGGTAAAAGGTTGCTTCACACAAATTTTCCCCTTTAGTGACAACCCAAAAAAATTTAATTTAAATTTTTTAATTATTAATTATTAATTTGGTTTAAAAGCTTTTATATATATGAATGGTGGCAAGTTTTTAAATCTCCTGCTTTGTTTTTTTAATGATTTAATGATGAGTGAGTTTCAGTAGAATTAGTTGTCTTACACAACTCCATTTGCATATACATTTTTTTTATTACATATAAATTACATTATAAGTACATACAGTGGACCCCAGTTTAAAAAAAACTTACTCCTAAATCTGCTCAAGTCTATTACCGAACAATTTTCCCCCCTAAAAAAAAACCAGGGGTTAGGTTAGTCTATTTCAGACCCCCAAAAATATTTTTTCCACAAGCACTTACAATATTATACTTACATAAATGAAACGTTTTCCCGGGGTTTTCGGCTGGGGGTCCACTGTACTCTAAAAAGAAAAAAAAAATGTATTGTACAGTGGCCCCCCGGGATTACGCCATTATTTCGTTCCAGAATGTTGTTCAAGTGCCATTACCAAACAATTTGTTCCCCCTAAGGAATAATATAAATTAGATTAGTCCTTTTTGACCCCCAAAAAACACTTTCAAAAGCACTTACAAAAAATTTACTTACAAAATTTTTCGGGTTTGGAGCAGTACATAATCCGGGAGTCCACTGTATGTTATGAACCTGTTCCCTGCTGGCAAATGGGAGCAGCCTTTTTGACCAGGCAAGCATGGGTTGCCCGGCCCAAAAAGGCTTTAGGACCCATAAAATTCCAAAAATCATCAAAAAGGGATATCAAAGGAACCTAGGAGTGGTTAAAATTCCACCCAAAACACCATCATCTTTAGGCAAAGGGCCTGTTGCTTTTGGAATAATTTCTAGAGGCCTAGTAAAGGGGGGAAATAAATTTTTGGTGCCCAAAACCCCTGAAAGTCTTTGTCTTTCCCAGGAAACCAATCAGATATTCTGACTCCTTCCTGCAGGAAGCTAGGAAAGAGATGTAAGGGAGTGTAGTTCTGGGGGAAAAGGATGGTTCTCAACTTTCCTGCAGGAAATCAAGAAGAAATGTAAGGGACTGCAGTTCCAAAACGTGAGAGAAGATTTGGGTTTACAGTCATTCTTAAGTGGAACTCAAAAATTCTTTTGAAAAAAAATAAAAGTTACATCCAAATTCCCCCAAATTTTTAAAGAGGGAAAAATAAAATGGACAAAAGGGTTTCCGGGTTTACAACTTACCCCGGATTAAAGTGCGAAACTTTATTGTAGATTCATTTTTCACTTGCGCATCATTTTTTCCCTCCCTTCCCCCTCAGAGCATTTATAACATCGTTTTCATTTCTTCGGGGGCTTCCATTTTTTTGTTGGGGCCCAAAGTGTTTTTATCCGCGAGATACTTGGGCTTTTAAAAAGGACTACCACAGCAAGTCGTTCATGATAACTGTGCCCCACCTGACCCAACATAAAAACTAATTGAATGTTTTCATATTTTCTTTTAAAGTTTTTTACAATGTTTTCCAAAAAAGTAGTATTTAAGTTTAATTTGTAAGTTTCTATTTCATCTCTTTTTTAAGGCAGAAAATTCTCTCTGTCTTTCACTGATAAACTCAGTAATTCACCCCGATCCAAAGACAAAAAAAACGTTTTCATTAAAAAAGTAAGTTCACAAGATTAAAATTCCCCTGGAGTAAAAATTCTATTTCATAAAATATATGAATTTTTTTGTAATTTATAGGACATTAATTAAAATAAGTTTTTAAATTTGGCCCAAAAAGCCGCAATAAAAGGGGGTTTTGGGATGTTTCACCCCCAATATTATATTCCTTTTTAAAAATGTACAGTGGCCCGACTTACAAATTTTTTTTCTTTCCCAAAAAAGTTTGTTCAAGTGCCATTCCCAAAACAATTGATCTCCATAAGAAATGATGTAAAATAGACTAGCCCTTTTTAGCCCCCAAAAATTTACATTTTTAAAAAAGCTTTTAAAAAAAATAAACTTACAAAAAAGGGTGGTTTTGGGGGGACCATCGAAGTGGGGTACCACTGTATCATGGGGAAAAAATACAGGGCCCCCGGTTTTTTTTCACCCCCAAACCCCGGGGGCCAATTTTTAAAGTGTTTTTTCAAGGGGGTTTTGTAAGTGTTTTTTTGGGGGGTCTAAAGGACTAATCTAATTTACATTTGTCCTTACGAACAAATTCATTCGGTAAAAACACTAAAACCCGTTCTGGAAAAATTTTCAAGGGAAAACCGGGGGTCTACTGTAATTTTATTATTATTATTATTATTATTATTATTATAAATTATCCTCCACACCCCAGTAGGACACAGTATGCCTCTCCATTTCCCTTTCCCAAAAACCAGAAACCCCCAAATTAAGGCAAGAATTTATTTCTGTTGCTTTTAAAACCTTAAGCAATAAAAAAAAAAATAAATACATAACGACAATGAACACAAATTTACTTTATCATTTTTTTTTTTGTAAGATTTGTAGCCCTTAAAATTTTTTGGGTTTTTGGGGGCCCCGGGGCCCATAAACCCTTTTTTTCCTAAAAATTTTTCCCATTTCCCTTTTTAAACGGTTCGTTTTACACTGCATTTTTATGAAAGACTACCATGGTAACTGACGGTTTTACTGTATTACAGTTTTTTTTAAATGCAATTGAAATAGAGCATCAGAAATTGAAATCACCTGAAAAAGCCTTATAAAACCTGCTTTTAATTTTTCAAAGCACTCTGTCAATCGCATTTGTAAAAAAACCCCCCGTGGACAGGTCCCGTAACACGGTTTACGTAGTGGGGACAAAAGGGACTCCTCATTTAAAAACCCCAACCGTTTAACAACCCCTCAGGAAAATTTAAAAATGCTCAAAATTTGGGGTTTCCCCCCTACCAACAGAGTTCTGTTCATAAGACAAAAATCAGGGAAAAGAAATTCCCTTTAGGAGGATACTATAATGGTAGTGGGTTTGTGTCAACCATCTTTGATATTGTTTTTAAACCCTTTTCGGACCGACAGGCCCTCTCCCAAACTCGTTTCAGGGGGTTTCAAATTTTTCAAAAAAAAAATTATTTTTTTTTATGAAATGATAAAAATCCTTTTCCCATCATAATGACACCAAAAATAAAAAATTTTATGAAAACTAAAGGGTTTTGCCCCTCGCAAAATTAAGCCGGATTGACGATGTTTACTCAAGGGGTTTCGCCCACTTTGGGGCCCCCTTTTTGGGCCCAAATTTCCAAGTTTCCCGTCTCCAAAAAATTTTTTTATTTCGCTAAATTCCATTTTTCTATCAATTAGTACAAGAAAGCCCAAATTTTTAAAATTTTAACTACCCAAAAAGTGGTCAGGGAAAATTGGGAATTTTTAAATTTTACACAAATTTCAAAGGATGCCAATTTCAAAAAAGGGTCTAGAATAAACAAGACAGACATTCCTGGCACTAAAATAACATTTTTTTCTGTTCAATAGCCACGTCTCCAGGCTCCCCCTTAAATTTCTTTTGCTTTCCATTTTTAATTTTTATTCTCACAAAAAAAAAGAAGATTTTCTTTTTGTATACTATTGCATCCTTGTTAAAACAGTTAATTTTAAAACAGGGATTTGTGCAAGAATATTAATGATAAAATAATAATAATAATATAATAATATTTTTTTTTCGATGCATGTTACAAGTGTACATTGTTATTGGTAGTTACAATTATAAAAATGTAAAAGCAAGGAGAACTGGCATGCCATGGCATTAGGGACAGCTTATTCTAAAGACTTATTCCCCAAGTACTTAATGCTAGAGAAATTGATTGAGTTTATTCTAGTTATGTATTATTTCAAATTACAATATGTTTAAACCATACTATTAAAAGACAAATAAAAAATTGGTTGAGTTTAATCTAGTTGAATATTTTTTTTCCCAAGTTACAGTATGTTGATGCTATACTAGTAAAAACAATACTAGAAAAATTTATTGAGTTTATTCTAGTTTTTTTTTTATTTCAAATTAACAAAATGATGATACTAAAAATTTTTAAATGACAATATGATGATATGAAATTAAAACAAGTGTTAAGGAGGATGACAATATAAAACTGAGATTATTTTAAGTAAAAAAACATTGGGTTTGAAAGTTTGTTACAGTATGAGTATTTAGTAAAAATTGAGTAGGTGTTTTTTGGAGAAGAGTCTTGAATTGACTCCCCAAACTGATGTGTTTTGGGATGCATCGCATTTTTTTCTTTTGGGAAAGGGGAAAAAAATCAAACTTTTTCGCTACTTTGCCCCTCAGTTTCAAAGGTTTTTGTCATCGTGAAACCAATCAAAATTATCTTTTACTTCTGTAGTATATCTTCCATTCTATAAAAAGAGACCAAGAAAACGAAATACAATCATAAATACCATAAAAACACATTTTTTTTTTCCTCATTATGCACTGTGTGATGCAGGTTTTTGTTTTTATACTGCGCACACTGACTGCACAGACCCATTCTCTCACATTTTGGGCCTACCGGCCTTTTTCCCGCTTGTTTTGAGGGCCCAAATTTGGGGCGACAAAGTTTTCCCAATCCCTGGTGCGTGCCGCCCCCGGTACAGCCGAAACCCTGGAAAGGGTTAATGTCACCTTTCATCTTTTTATAACATTTTTAGTATATTTTTTTAAATGTTTATACAGCAGTGTACTAATATACATTATTTAGGTATGCATACTGTTCAGAGAGCCCATTGTCATTGTGTCCGATGGGTATTTACGTTGCTAAGTGAGGGAGGCTGTACTGTAGTTGTGTTTTTTATTTTTTTATTGATTTTAATGCATATTTTTATTTTTAACATACTAAAAACATTGAAAAATGCTGCAAAGGTGACATAAACAATACGTAAAGACAGTTGCCCACAAACCTACTACCAACAGAGTATGCTTAAAAACAAAAGGGCGGCACCTCGTTTAAGCACCCGCTTACTCTTACGAACCTAACTGGGTTTTTAAGTGAGGAGTACCTGTACTTTCTTTTAAAATGCTAATCGTAATTATGTCCCAAAATTATTAGTATGTGACCCCAACCTGTGTTTAATGAAAGCCAAGTTGAAAAAAATTTCATTTGGGTTGGTTCCCACACGGAAATTCCCCTCCGCTTGTGAAGGAAAATTCTCCTCCATTTTGTGAAAAAAAATTCTCCTCCCCCGTAAAGGGAAAATTTCCCCCCACTTCGTAAAGGAAAATTCTTCCCCCTTTCATAAAGGGAAAAATTTTTCCCTTCATTAAAAGGAAAGGGAAAAAATTCTCCCCCCCCCCTTCATGAAGGAAAATTCCCCCTTTGCTTCATGAAGGAAAATTTTCCCTTCCTTTGTGAAGGAAAATTCCCTTTTGTGAAGGAAAATTCTCCCCCCTTTTTTTGAAAAGGAAAAAATTCTCCTCCTTTTGTAAAGGGAAAATTCTCCTCCTTTTTGAAAAGGAAAAATTTTTCCCCTTTTTTTTAAAGGAAAAATTCTCCCCCCTTTTTCAAAAAGGGAAAAATTTCCCCCTTTAGGTAGGCCTCTCCATTGCTTTGGGGAGACCTCCTTCTTTCCCCCCTCCCCCCCATTTACACCCAAGGACCACCCACTTTCCCAGTTTGAGGATACATCTCTTCCCCAAGGCCCCCCAATAAAAAATAAGTCAAGGCCCCCAAGGGAAAATAATTCAAGGACCCCAATGGAAATAATTCAAGGACCCCAATGGAAATAATAAAGGACCCCAAGGGAAATAAGTCAAGGACCCCAATGGAAATAAGTGAAGTACCCCAATTAAAATAAGGACCCCAAAAGGGCCCCAAGGGGAAACAAGTCAAGGATCCCAAAGAAAAAGTCAAGAAGCCCAAAAAAAGTCAAGGCCCCCAAGGGAAATACAGTGGACCCAGGATTTGGTCAAAAATTGTTCCAAAAAGTTGTTGATGCCGTTACTGAATGAATTTGTTCCCAAAAGGAAGAACGTAAAAGATTAGTCCTTTTCCCAGCCCCCAAAAAAACATTTAAAAAAGCACTTTCATTTTATTTTTCCCGGGTTTATCCTGGGGGGGTAATTTACACTACGTTATTAGGGATAAGATGCGAAAAGGGGTGATACCCTATGCAAAACAACCACTGTAAAAAAATAGTGTCCCTTATGTGTGCCTGTACCTAAATAAACACAAAATGATGGTTTCCCCGGCTTTAAAAAAACCCCATAATGTTAAATTTAGCAAAAAGAGCTTTTGGGTTGACCATGTTAACAGTAAAGCTTCCCAGCAGAGCTGAAAACCCAACGTTAAAAGGGGCGACTAAAAGAATGGGGGTGGGGGAGGTCCCCAACACCCAGGCCCCCACACTTCTGGTGAAGTGACAGCAGGTGAAAGGTAACCAACCACCCAGGTACCTACTTACTGCTAGGGGGGCGGTGAAAAGCAGGTGTGGGGACTAACACCCAGGTCCCTATTTACTCCCAGGGTAAAAGCAGCAGGTGAAAGGTGCCCAACACCCAGATACCTACTTACTCCCGGGGTTAAACGGCAGCAGGTGAAAGGTGACTAAAACCAGGTACCTACTTACTGCTAGGTTAACATTGACAGCAGGTGAAAGGTGACTAACAACCAGGTACCTACTTACTCTGGGTGAAAGGACAGCAGGTGAAAGGTGACAAACCCCCCCAGGTACCTATTTTGCTGGGTTTAAACGGGACAGCAGGTGTAAGGTGACTAACAACCAGGTCCCCTACGTACTGCTGGGTTAACATTGACGGCAGGTGGGGACTAACACCCAGGTACCACTTCAATGGTGAACAGTGACAGTAGATGGGGGTTTAACCCAACCCAGGTACCTACTTACTGTTAGGTAAAAGGGACAGCAGGTGTAAGGAAACAAACCCCCAGGTCCCTCCCACTGTTAGGTGAACAGTGAAAAGAGGTGGGTGATTTAACCCCCCTAGGTATCTACTTACTCTGGGTGAATAGTGACAGCAGAGGGGTGACTAACACCCAAGCCCCTCCTGCTGGGTGAACAGTGACAACAGGTGTGGGGGATGTATGCCTTTATCCCCTGGGGGGCCTTTTTGTTTTTAAGGAACCAGATTCTCCTTTGGATCAAATTTTTTCCCTTCCCTTTCCCCAAACCCTGCTACCCCACGGTTTATGGCTTCCCCCTAATTAAAAAAAAAGCCTCCAGCTTCAACCCCAAAAAAAAGGTTCGATCGTGGGGAAAGCCGGAAACAAGAGCCCTTAAGGGATAGAGGTCCGTGTTAGGTGTAAAAGGGGCCCACTTCCCCCCGATCAGGGGCCCTTTAATTGAGGGGAAGACCTACGAAGCAAAGCCCCCAATTAACACAATGAAGGGAAATCAGGTTTTCCCTTGGGTCAAGAGCTCTTCGTTGGTATCAAGGGATTTTCCCAGAAAGGGGAAGGGAAAAACCATTTATCGGGTCAGGGCCCCCGTAAAATCCGGACTAAACACACCCAAATTAACCTTTTTGGGAAAAAAAACCCCGTTTCCTTTTGGGTCAAGAGCCCCCTCTAAAACCACCCCCCAATGAATTAAACCCCCCCAACCCCAGATTTGAACCCAACCCGGGGAAAATTTTAGGGGGAGCCCACCCAATTAACGCCTAATTTACCCAACCTAAACCCAATTTCCCCTTTTTTCCCGACACTGGTCTTAGCACCACCCATACTAGGACCACATTTAAAATTTAAATTACATAAGACTTGGGCCCCAGGTAAGCATTAAAGTCGAAAATAAAGTCAAACAAACCGGTCTGACCTTTAAAACAAAACACAAAAAAACACAGCTGATCCAGCGGGGGAGAAGTAATGTAAAATTTACTATTTGAGTAGTACTAGTAGTGTTATTATTATTTTTTTCATTATTATTATTATTATTATTATTATTATTATTATTATTATTATTATTATTATTATTATTATTATTATTATCATTATTATTGATAGTTGATCCAAGCCGGGGAGTAGTAATATAAAATTTACTATTACTAGTAGTACTAGTAAATACTATTATTATTATTATTATTATTATTATTATTATTATTATTTTTTTGATAGTTGATCCGACCCGGGGAAAATGTAATATAAAGTTTACTATTACTAGTAGTAGTATTTATTAGTAGTAGAAGTAGTACAAATTTTTATTATTGAGACTGACCCAGCCAGCCGGGAAATAGTAAGAGAGGTGGAGAGGAGACAGAGGAGAAGCAAGAGACTACATAATAGGAACACTTCATTCAAATTGGTCCAAAGGTGACAATTGCAGTGTTATAACCCACCAAAAAACAGGGGGCCCAAGACAAGATTATGATGGAACAGGCAATGGTTGACACCTGAAGGGGCCCAGGGGGCCCCCATTGGGCGAGAAAAAAGCCCCCGGGTCGGGGTGACTTAAACCACAATGAAATCGACGGGGAAACCCCCAAGCCAAAGGGAAGCTGGTACGGGAAACCCCACCCACCCAGCACGTTAGGACACTACCAGAGAAAGACAAAACCAACAAGATTGGACCTAGTATTCACCTTAAGTAGTGCAGATATTGAAGCATCACATATAAAAGGCCACACAGGCTTGGGGAATTTCCTCCTTGGGGTTCAGTGGGACAGAGAACTGGCAGGGAAATCAAAAAAATGAGATGATGGAATGTGTCAAAAACAATAAAAGGCAGAGGGAGAGGTTTCTACCCAAGAGTAACAGAAATAATAAAAAAGCCAGGACAACCCTTTTCCGTTCCCCCGGAGGTGTAAAGAGGCTAAAACTAAATGCTCTAGAGAATGGAAGAAGTATAGGAGGGAAAGGACCCAGAAGAATAAGGAGGTTGTCCCAAGAGCCAGGAATGGATTTGCACAAAGGAGGGGAGGCCCCCCGACAATACGAAAAAATGACATAAAAAGAAAGCCAGGTTTGACCCCAAAACTGTTGGCCGGGCACATCAGGGGGGAAAAAAATCAAGGAACAAGGTAATCAGCCTGAGGGGAAGGGGGAAAAATCACAAGAAATGACCGGGGAAGTGAGGGCTCAATATGAAAATTTAAAGAAGTATTCACAGTGGAGACAGAAAGGACTCCTGAAACAGGGAAAAGGTGGGGTAAACCAACAAGAGCTGGGCCTCCATACAACCGAGGAAGAGGGGGAGGAGGCTGCTGCAACTAGATCCCCTTGGAGGCGATTGGGCCAGATAAATCTCTTGGGTCCTGACAGGGGGAGCAGGGGAAAAGCTCTGTGTACCACTAACAATAATCTTCAAAAATCTATCGAAACAGGGCAGTTCCCTGAGGTATGGAAGACAGCAAATGTAGCCCCAATTTTTAAAAAAAAAGGGAGACAGACATGCAGCATAAACAAAAGACCAGTATCACTGACAAGTTAAGCAGCAAAAGTCATGGAAAGATTATCAGAAGAGTGGTGGAACACATTGAAAGGAATAACTAAGCAATGACAACCAGCATGGATTCAGGGACGGGAAATTCCCATCCAAGTTTCCACTGGGTTAAATGAAAAAGGTGACAGTAGTAAGACAAGAAAAAAGGGTGGGTAGATTACATTTTGTTGGACTAAAAGGCTTTTGACATCTTTTCCACACAAGATATTAGTGCAAAAGCGGGAAAGACCAGGCGGGAAAACGGTGAAGCCACAGCAATGGATGGGAAAAATCCCCAAAAAGAAAAGAGCAAAATTTTGGGTACGTGACGAGGGCCAAAGTGGGCCCCCGTGATGAGGGGGGCTCCACAGGGTCGGGTCCTAGGGCTGGTGTTTTTTCTTTTTTTGGTTGTGAATGACATGATGGAAGGAATAGACTTGAAGTGTTCTGTTTCGGGGGGTGTCAAAATTAATGGGGAAATTTAACTGGAGGAGAACCAAGGGGTTCCGAGATCTGGACAGGCTATTATTTTACCATCCTCCTAAACACTTTTTAAAAATGTAATATCATCATATTGTAATTTGAACAGTGTAATATTATCATATTGTAATTTGAAAAACCAAATATATAACTTTTGAATAAAGTCAATAAATTTTCAATATTATGCCTTTTATAAGTCATTAGATTAAGCTGCCCTTAAACCATGGCATGTCAGTTTTTGATTGTAACTATAAATATCTATGTAAAATTGCAATGAAATAAAATTTGTTTGTTTGTTTGTTTAGTCCCGCAAATGGCTCTGGATTTTAACCCCGCCAAGTACCCAAAACCCGGAAAAATCGGGGAAGGGCAAAGAAGGCCACAGACAGAAATACAGCCCCCGGGGGGCCCAAAAGGGTACAAACCCTCTCCAAAGGGAAAAAGGGTCTTGGGGTGAGTATAACACCAAAAACATCCAAAGGGGCCCCATCAACCCAAAAAACTGCTGCACTTACGGGTGGCTTTTGAAAAAATAAAAAATAGCATTCCGACATCTCGGTAAGAAATGTTCAGGACTCTTTTCCCCATTTTTAGGCCCATATTGGAGTATTTGGGGGCCAGCTTGGAACCTTTTACAACCCAAAAAATAGGAAATTAAAGGAAGTGCAAAAGGTTTTTCAACGAGACTAAGATTCACTGAGTTATACTGGGGTTTCCAGGGTTATGCCGGGTTATCCTGGGTTATACTGGGATTTACTGGTTATAATCGTTAATCATAATTTTCATGGGGTGGATCGCCAAGCCAGGAAGTCGTCGGAGAAAAACTCCAGCTGTGGGTCGTCACATGATTAAAAACCCCTATCGGAAAAAAATTGTCCTGTTTCTTGACAATCTTACCTAACATAACTGAAGGGGGGGGAGCAGTAGGAGGATTGAATACTGTTTGTTTGGTTCAGTCATTT
>WNWK01042935.1:0-15744 GCA_009830355.1 Cherax destructor | reverse complement strand
ACGGTGGACACTGTCATACAGATTCGAGTGTCATCTGAAAAGGAAGACACAGCACTGTGGCTTATATCCCTGTTCAATGTCTGATATGAGGATGAGGAATAGGATGGGAGCAATTACTGTGCCTTGTGGAACAGGGGCTTTTCAAGCTCCCCTTGGGATTTCCCTTTTACTACCTCTTTGTGTTCTACATGTTGGGAAATTTATGATCCATCTACCAACTTTTCCTGTTATTCCTTTATCACCGCTTTTTGCTAAACAATGGTCACACTTGTCAAAGGTTTTTGCAAAATCTGTGTATATAACATCTGCATTCTGTTTATCTTTTTAAGGCATCCGGGCCCCTTTTCGTAGTGGTCCAGTAGTTGGGACAGACAGGAGCGGCCTGCTCTAAACCCATGCTGTCCTGGGTTGTGCAATTGAGGGGTATAAAGATGGGGGGGATCTTGCTTTTTAAAAACCTTTTAAAATTTTTTTAGTAGGGGACGTTAGCGAAATTGGTCTTGTAGTTCTTTGCTATTGCTTTACTCCCCCTTTGGGGACCCGGGCAAATGTCTGTTGTTTTTAGTAGCTGCGGGCCCCAGGGGTCCATGCTCCCTCTCCATAAAATTTTAAAAAAGCTTTGGGGAAGGGGGTTTTTTGCAGTTCTTGATGAACACGGAGTTCCATGAGTCTGGGGCCTGGACCCGGAGTGCATGGGCATGTCATTTATTCCCTTTTTCGTAGTCATTTGGCGTCTGATGATGCCCCAAAAAAAGGTATGGTCTTCAAGTTCTGTGGCACTCTCATAAAAAAAATCATTTGGGGTTTTCATTTTCAGTCTGGTTAGTGGCTCGCTAAAGACTGAGTCATACTGGGATTTAATAACTCACTCATTTCCTTGCTGTCATCTGTGTGGCCCCACCCGGGTTTTCCCGGGGGCCCCCAATCCTTTTTGTTGTTCTCGACTTTGATTTTGCATAGGAAAAGAAATATTTTGGGGTTTCTTTCAATTTCATTTAAAAAGCTCTTAGTTCTTCCCGTGTCTCTTGATTTATAAGATACCTTTATTTTTAATTTCCCGATGTTTGCTATTTCTCTGACTAGTGTCTCCCTCTTATTTCAGAGATATTGCCTCCCTTTAAACCCCCCCCTTTTTCCCGGCCTTGCCTGTATGGGGAGCGCCTCCTTTCTAGTTTGCATCTTCCCTCCTTTTCCTTAAGGGAATTTTCCTTTTGGCAAACCTCAAGTACCACAGAGTTAATTTGTTCTAGACATAGGTTGGGGTCCCTGATGCTTAGGCAATCTTCCCAGTTTATATCTTTTGGGAAATTTGGTTTTTCTTGGTCCCACCTTATGTTTTTTTTATTGAAAATTGAATTTGGAAAAGCCCCCCGGCTAATCACATTTTTTTTGATTTGGGGCTCCCGTATGCATGTCTGGACCTCTATTTATTTGTGATCTGAGTATATTGGTTTTTATGACATTTCGTATCAGATCATCTTTTGGTGAAATGGGTCCCCGATTTTTTAACTTGTGGGGTCTACTATTTGCTGGTTTTAAAAAGAACTTGGTGCAGAGATTTAAAATTCATGCATGTGTGAGTTTTCATCTGAGCTGCCTCCTGGTGTTATCTCTCTTTCCCTTTTTTCATTCTCGGATCATCGTGGGGTATTAGTGAATTTGGCGGCGATGGATTGCCCAGGGGATATGGGGGGGATTGGAAGTTGAATGTGGGTTTGCTTAAATGGGGGGGGAAAGGGGGGGTTTTGCAGAGTTGTGGGAAAAAAATTTTTCCCGGGGTGGGGGGGGCGGGCGAGATGTGATTTTTGGGGGGATACAGTGGCTAAGGTATGCTTGGGGTTTTTATGTTGGGTGTGGGGGGGAGAAAGGCAGGTTATCTAGGGGTTTTGCAGGGTTTTTGGGATGGGCAATTAAGGGTTGTCATGGGGGTTGGGAGACTATCAGTACAAACAATTGGGTTTGAAGGAGGATCAGGGACACCCAAAATATGCATTTGAGGGGGCGGGGGTGGCTGGGGTTGGGGGGGTGATGTGGGGAGATAGGCCATCTCCTGTTTTTTGCGTGACGGACAAAGAGAGAGGCTTGAGCAAATGAATGTTGTGGGGGGGAAAAGGACCTGGGCGGTTATAGGGAGGGTCAGATTTGGGGACGACAGAGGGAATGAGTGGATAAAAGATGCTTTTTTTGGTGATCGGGGGGGGAATTGCGGGGGGCGTTACATGGAAAAGGGGGGGAAGGTGGGTGTGAGTTGGACGATGATGATAGGGGAGAGTTTGGGGGGTTGATAACAGGGGGGAAGTATGGGGGGCTGTAATGGGCATGTTAGGCAAGTTCCCAGGTTTAGATTTTTACCTTGTGAGTTTTATGGGGAAAAATTTGGGGGAGTGTTAAGGGTTTTTTGGTAGTTTTGTTTAATGAAATGAAGCAAAAAAGGGTATTAGGGGACATACAGGGACGGGTGTGCGGTGCTGGTCCCAACGAACACTGTTTTTACATTACCATTATAGACCCCCTAATGTGCTGTGATTAAGATCTATCAAAAATATTGGGGAATCGTCTGAAGAGTGGGGTTTGGGGGGTGATAGATGAGGACAGTAGATTGGGGGCGATCAATGTATGAGGGCAGGCGTATGGATTTCTTGACTGGAATCGGATGGAAGGGAGGCTGGGGTTTTAGCATTGTTGGAGGGCCGATATGATAGTGTTCCCCTGAGGCATTGTGGAGATTCTGAGATGGCGGGGGTTCGGGCTGAAGTGGTGGGATGGGACAGTCGTTTATGGGGAGCGCGTTGCGTGTGCAGGTGAATGGTTTTTAGTGGACATATTGAAATGGAAAGGAATGAGGCAGGGTGCCCTATCACAGTTGTTGTTTGCCTGTGTTCAGGATCCCCTCAAAGGGAGATAAGGAGATGTCTTGAGGAAAATGTGCGGTCGATAGAGAAAGGGGGTTATTGTGGGTTTGTGGATGATCCCCGGTTTAGTTAGGGATGGGGGGAAAAGGGGGTGGGGAGGGTGGGGGGTTTTTTTGGAGAAGCAACGGGTTGAAAATAAATAAGAGAAAGTTGCATGGAGGTGGGGAGGAGGGTGGGGAGGGGAGTTGTGGCAGGGGGAAACTTGTGGATAGGTTGAAAATTTGGGTATAGTATACATGGGGTGTGTGAGGAGGGGGTGGTGATTTAAGGGGAGGAGGGGGTGTTAAGTCGATTGTCGAGTATGAGGCTGCAATTTAACTTTCTAGGGGGCGATGGGGAAAATTTTTGATCTATAAAAAATTGTGGATGTGGGGTCAGTATACCCCTGGTGGTTGTGATGTCGTAGGGTTCCCGGGAAGAATAAAAAGTTTATATGGGGTTCAGGTTGTGGGGGTTAAGTAGGGGTGGTCTTGCTCCCCCTCGCCAGGGGGCTGGGGCTTATTTTATTGCATCGACGGAAAAGTGTGTATGTGAAGAGGTGTTATATGAGGGAAAAGGGGGGGGGGAGGGCTGGCTGCGGAGGGTTCAGAGGATATAGGTGATGGTGGAAAAGGGGGGTTGGCTGTGGGGGGTGATTCGATTTATGTTAGTGGTTCGGACCCGGGGGAAAGGGGAGGCTTGGGGGTTGGATGGGGTGGGAATGGGAAGGGTGGTGGCGGTGGTAGAAGTGTGCCCATGTATGCGGGGGGTAGTGTGGGGTTGTTGAGGAAACTAGGATTGATCCGAGGGGGAGGGGGGTAGTTTATAAGTTTCTATATACTTTCCCTCTGGGGGGTTTTGCAAAAGGGAAAATTTGTGGAAGGGGGTGGTTGTGTTTTGGGGAGGAAGCGACTGCTTATCATGTAGTGTATTTTTGCGATAGGTTGGGGGGCGGGGGTGGTTTAGTCATGTGTTGGGGGTGGGGGTCATTTCGGGGGCTGAGGGCTTTGATTTGGGTGTGATGGTATGGATAAGCGGATCCAAGGGTGGTAGTGTTTGGTCACTGATTTCATTTATTATTTATGGGCAATGCGTCAGGTGGGGGGTGCTGGCGCATTAAAATGATAACGGGGTTTTATAGGGCTAAATGCCGAACTAAAGAGATTATGGAAATGGGAGGTGGATCTGCGGGGGCGGAAACCCCACAGTGTGGGGGTTAAAAGGGGCGAAAAAGGGAAAAGGGGAGAGCGGGCGGTTTTTCCTTTAAGGGGTGAGTGTAGGTGGATAGGGGGGTGAAACAGAGGGGGTTTTAAGGATAATTTGTAAAAGGGGTGTCAACTGTCGTGTGTGGGTGTTTGTTACAGTGTGTGGGGCTCTGTTCAGTTCATGATGGGGGGCCATCTGAAAGATCTGGGGAAGGGTTGGGGGGGTTTTTATTTTAAGGGCCCCGGGGAAGGGGCAAGTGGTGTATGGACTTTTTCTTAGATTGTTTTACCATTTGAAAAAGGGGGTCAAAAACAATCCCATAGTGGAAAATGATTTTTTATATGTTTTTGGTTAATGTTCTTGGTGTTATTGAAGGTTCTTGGATATGTATTGATAGGTTTGTATTTGAAAATTGTTCTTTAACATGAACCCGGGGATTTGGTTTTTTTGTTTTATTGTGTTGTTTACAAGTGTGAACTCGATATTTTTCCAGTAGGGAAAAGTTTTTATATATTTTGTTTTAAAATTTATCTGTGTGTGCTTCTTATGTTCTGATATTTAGTCAAAAGGTGTGGGGGATTGTATCGGGGTGTCCTATTGGGTAATTTGATGTTCTTAATGTATTATTTTTTGGAAAATTTACCTGTTTCAAAAAATTAAAAAAAAAAAATATATTGGATGAGTGGACAAATTTTTTTGGGGCGGAAATAAATCCAAGAATAATGTAAAAACATACTTTTATATTATAAAAAAAAAAAATATTTAAAAATTTATACTAAATGAAGTACTGTTTGAAATACAGGTCCCCCTCCACATTAAAGGGTTAATGGATCAAAAACCCTTGGAATTTAAAAATCGAATGTTTGGTGAAAAATATATTTAGGAAAAAAAATACAAATAGCATTTATTACCCTAACAATCTGTTTTTTCCTTGAACCCATGCAAATAAACCTAAATATTGTCATCCAGCCATTTGGAAAAGATGGTGAAAAAGACTAAGAATTAAAAAGAACTCTGAAGTACCAAAGTGGAGGAGGAAAAGGGGGAGAATGGCCTTTATTCTAAATGTAAAAACTAAAAACAGGAGTTATAAAGGCTATACCCACCTGATAAAATTACACTAACAGTGGATAAGTTAATGATTAACGATGAAAAGGGAAAATAAATCCTCCAATGTTATTGGGGGTACATAGGGGGAAAATACAACACCCCCCCTCTACCCCCCCTGCTGCTGCTTTTACCACCATATATTATAAGGCTTATGCTCTTGTTTATAACCCCCCAAAAAACCAACACCCGTGACATATTAAAGACAATTTTTTTCTGAGTTATGTCATTTTCTATGTTATTAATATTGTTTATTATTCATTTGATCAATTGTGATAGATAAAAACCGTGAGTTGATATTATGTCATTTTTAAATTTATCTTGTCCTGTCCCCCAAAAAAACTCCCGCCCCCCAAATTCCTCCCCGCGTCACCCCTTGGGTTTTTTGTTTTTAATCCGTTCATTAGCCCCCTTGGGTGGTGTGGGGGTGCGACTCTCTGTGGTGGTACCCCCGCATAAAACGATTTTCACGACGGGGAGTACCCCATAATACAGTCTGTGTTGGGGGGTATTGCGGGGGCCTTTTTCCCCACAATGCGGATGTATTTTTTCCCATAATCTGACACCTATGGAATTTCGCATAGGGGTTGTGGATTGGCATTGAATGGTTCTGCCAGAATTTTTGTGAAATTCCGGGAAAAAGCAGTGTTTACGACTGGGTGGTGGAAAACCCAAAGAGCAGAGGTTGAGATCAACTCGGTCTAGTGGTATGACTTCGGGATGTTTCCAGCTACTATATTTGGGATAAGACTTGAAGGTTTTTGGGGCGATGGGGCTGATGTCAGGGGGGCTTTACCCAGTGGGGGGTTGTTCATGCTGCTCGGGGACGGTGGGCCGGTATTTATCCCGGGGTTGTTGGAGGTTCATATTCCCAAAAATACCAAAGCCAGATTCCGTCCTATGTCACCATGGATGGACGTGCAAGTCTCGTTACGTCGCTGGACAACAGAGGACTTGTAGGATATGTGGTTCGGGGGGCCATATAGCAGCAATTTTGTGACAAGAGGAGGGCACAGAGACCCAGTCGTGTTAGGGTTTTAAAAGGGAGAAGTTGTGGTTGGGAGGAACTACCGGTGCAACGGAAAAATGGATATGGCGGCTGGAAAAGGGAGTGAAATATGGACAATGAGGAGGGGCGGTTTTCCCCTTTTACCTCAGACGAATCAGGCGGGCAACGGGAGTCAGGAGGCTTCAGGTCAGGAGGAAGCAGGTTTGGTGTTACCTGATCCATTGATTCAAAATTTAGGAATTCTTTGGGATTTTGGGAAGTTCGGTTTTGTTCACAGTTGGTGTGGGTGGGGGGATGCTTTGCCCAGAAATATTGGCAAGAGTGATGGAAGCTAATGGCAGGTTAAAGAGGTGCAGTGGAGGGCACAGAGGGATGGAGGGGGGTGAGGAGGAGATGGGCCCTGGGCAGTCCAAAGGGGGTGAAATTTGGGAAAGGGGGATTTCCCATCCCAGGTCAACGAGTCAGAAAAAAAACGGGTTGATGTAGCAGGGGAGGGGGATAGTGACGGGAAGGTTTTTGGACAAGGAGCAAAAAGGGGGGGGGGAATTTTTGGGGTCTTGAAGGTGGTATCACCAAAATAAAAAAGCATAGAAAAAGCCCCCTTCTTTACCCTGTTGTTATTTATCAGTAAAAGGGTACCTGGGTGTTAGTAAACTGGGTGGTGGCATCCTAGGACACTGACCTAATCTGCCCGAAATGCTCAGCATAACAAAGGGACTTTTTATAGTAGTATTATGATGTAGCTGGGCCCTTTATATCATGTACATGTACTTGTAGTAAAATAAAGATTATTATTATTATTATTATTATTATTATTATTATTATTTTTAATTTTTTTGTTAATGGCCTCGAGCGGAGGTCAAAAAAATGGGTGCGGCACGTTGGGGAAGGGTTTGATTGTAGATGATGTAAACGGGAACATAATTTTAGGTATGGCAGGGACTTGTGTTTGGATGGGTAAAAGGGTTTTTTGGGTAGCGCTGATAGTTTTGGAGGTGTTGTGGTAGGAATCAGAGGACCAGCCCTTTTTTTTGTTAACAGGAGGAAGGAGGGGAAGAGTGGTGCGTGTGGGGGTATGGGGAGATGTGTGTTTCGGGGGGTTTACATGCCGGCAATGAAAAAAGGAGGATTAAGGGGGAATTTGTGCAGGATGATTGTCTTTTTGAGGGGGTTCCCTGTTATTCATATGGTGGAGATTGGAACAGTATTACCCGGAAAAAGGATGTGGCCGATGGGGCGGGAGGGATTTGGGGGGTTTTTAAAGAAAGTCTTTGGGCAGTTGGCGTGGTTGCGAGATGGTGGAGGGGTGGAAACGTAAGTTCCCATAAGGAGGGGTAGCAGCTCGGCTGGATCGAATATATTGGGGGCAATAACAGTGGGGAATGTGGTTATATCGTGTTGGTTTTTTAATGGGGTGCGGGACAGTTAAATGGGAGGGGTTGTCAAAACATCTGGGTTTGGAAACTTAATGTCAGGTGGTTGGATGGCCCTGGGGGGGTTTGCAGAGGGGGGGGGGGTTTGGGGGGGGAAGAAGGGCGGGGCGTGGGGCGTGGGGGAATGTCCCCGGGTACCGACTTTTAAAAAGCGGGGGGGTTGGGGGGAGCCCCAGTTGAGTTTTGGATTAAAAGGTATTTGGAGGGACAGTTGAAGATTGTTAGGGGGTGGGATACCCGGGGAAAAAATCGGGGATTACATGAGCATTTTAAAAAAAACAAAATAAAGGTTATCGCTTAGAGTGCAAGTGGTATGGATGATGTTCTTTGGGGTGATAAGCCGTCAATGCTGTGTTAGGGGTTTTTCAACAAGGAGGAAGGGTATGACAGTGATGACTTGGGGGTGGGTAAGGTTTGGTGGTTAGGGGGGGGCAGGTTTGGGACAACGGAGGGCATGGTGGGTATGGGAACATTGGTTCAGGAGCACTTGACTAAAAGAGAAGGTGAAAAGGCTAGGAGGAGATTTTGGAGGGTAAGGGGGATGTCATGGATGGGGACAGGGGGGGGCGTATTCGGGCGAATATGGGAGGCTGTAAAAGGTGAAGTTGGGGAAAGGACCGGGGATTGACGGTTTCCCAAGTATTTTATGTGCAAAATTGGGATGCAATTAGGGGGGTTTTAACAGAGGTCTTTAATTTTTAAAAGGGGCATGGTTCTATGGGTGAGATCAACACTGGGGTAGTGTGATGGTCCCAAAGGGGGAAAAAGGCGGGACGATTGGTATAGGGATATATCGGGTTTTTGCCATATAAAATATTTTCAAGAATCTTAGGTAAAAGGATGAAAAAGTTTTGGGGGAAAATAATTGAGGAAATTTGGGATGGGAGATTGGGCTGGGCATGGAAGGTTGGGGGGTTTATAGAGGCAAAGGGGGGAAGGGTGTTGGGTTTGGTTGGGGAAAATGCCTATGACAATGTAGACAGGGACGGCTGTTGGACATTTTGGGGAAGGGGTTTTGGGGGGGGGTGGTGGATTGGGTTGGGGTTTATGGAGATGCTTTAGTACGGTACAGGTGAATGGGAGGGTGGGGGGTGTGGGTATGGGGAGAGGCCTGGAAGGGGGGGTCCTTTATCTCAATGTTTGTTTTCTTGTCTCGGATCCTTTTTTGGGTTGTGGTAGAAAAGTAGGGGGGTGAAAGGATAGGGATAGTGTTAGTGGAATAGTTTGGTTTTGGGATGATACGACCATAATGGTAGAAGGTGAGGGGGCCTGGAATACATTGGGATTTGTATAGAAGTTTTTGGGGGAAACTACTGGAATGAGGGTGAACCGGGCAAAATCAAAGTTGTTGGAGGAGGGACATGGGTGGGGGTAGGGACTTTCTTGGGGGATAGGCATGGTTGGGTTGTGGTAGATAGGCTGAAAATATGTGGGGGGTTTTGTTTAAAATGACTAAAATAACTAAAAAATTTTGGTTTCAGTGGTTGGGGCAGCCATACGGAGGTTGGGGGGCTGGAGGCCCGGTGATGTAACATTATTTCAGAGGGTATAATTAAAACTTTGATTTATAGTAAATTTGGTATGTTGCAGGGGGTACCCCATTAGGGATTTGGGTGGGAAAATTGCAACAGGGTTTCGGTATGTATGGGGATGGAAGGCATTGGTTGAATAAGAAGGTTGTAAGCGCCCCGGGGGGTAGGGGGGGGTTGGGCCTTTTTTTGAGGGAGTGCAAGGAAATTTTTGAACAACTTTTCTATGGGAGGGGACAGAGGAAAAGGGGGGAGGGAATGAAGGGGATCAGGGGATGGTGGGGTGGGAAGGAACTTTTTAGGGAGGGTGTTGGGGTGTTGGATTGTGACCGGGGGACTGGGGTTGGGGGCTTTGGGGGGGTGTTAAAAAAAAAGTTTGGGGAGAGGCAGGTCCCCCATGACAATTGGGGGGGTTTGGGGTTTGGGTTCCATGAGGCTGCCTGCAAAGGTTCGAGAGGGTTTTTAGGTTTTAAGGGGGTTTTGTTTACGGGCGCGTTAGTCATCATGGGTATAATAAGGGAGGGGGTGTCCCAGATGTGGGCTTTTGATACCGCATATCACGTCATTTACTTTTTTAGGTTTTAGGTGGGGGCGGATGGGTAGGGGGTGTGTTGGTTGGTAGGGGGGGGGTTTTTTTTGAGGTTTAAGTATGGATGTGGAGGGGTAGGTGTAGACGTGGGGGAGGCCATACTGTATTTGTACGATTACATACATTTTTTGGGTATGAGGGATTATGGGGGGGTGAGGGTTAAAGGGGCTGGCGGTGCGTTTTTTCGAACAAAATGTCGGGAAAAAAGTTGTATATGGTAGGGATTGGGGGAAAGGGGTTTTTCCCGAGGCCTATAGGCACATGACTGTCGGGATACTTTGGGGTTTGATAGGGTGAACAAAGGGGGGTGGTCGAGGGGGAAAAGGTTGTGGAAGGGGGGTGTTTCTTTGAGGGTGGTGTGCATGATGTGTGGATGGGTGTGGGGGATGGGTGGATGAGGAGAGTTTTGGGACTGTGGGGGGCTGTTTACCATGGGGTTTAGGGGAAACTTATGTCCTGGATTGCAGAACACAGACTGGACTGAGGTAAGATGTATTTTGCATTTCCTCTTAAAAGGGGGGGTGGGGTGTCAGGGGGATGTGAAGGGGGCTTTCACTGTGGTTTTGTGAAAAAATGGCTGGGATGATTAATGGACAGACCAGTAGGTAGAATAAAACGGGGCACGGGATTATTGAAGGGGTGAGGAGGTTTCACCTTTTTTCCCGAATAACGTGCTTTTTTTTTGAATAGTTTAAATTGATTAATTTATGGCCTTGAATCATATGTATATTGTTAGCTTGATATGTAATTGTAAAATTTTGAATAAGTTTTGTTTTGTATAAATATTTAATGTATGTTAAACAAAATGGACTTGGGTAAGGAGGGGATGTAGGTATATGCTGGTTTTTTATGGTAGAGGATGGGGTGTGTAGGTTTGGTTTTGGGGTTATATTTTTTGTACAACATAGGAGTGAGAACATGTTTAAAAACAGTGGTTGAATTCGTTCTCTGTATTTTTTGTTTATGTAGGAAAATGTGTATATTGTACAAAAAGTAACAAGTAATTGGGGTTTCGAATCCCAAATGGTGACAAAAATGAGTGTAGATGGGGGGGGGCATGTGATTATACCATAACAGATTTTCATCTGGGGTCAAATTGCATCATTGAAGGGTTTTTTTGTTTTATGTCTTTTAAAAGGGTATAGGAGTAAAGGTTAATTTATACAGTGTGAGTTGTGAAGGAAAAAAAAGTGAACTAGGGTTTACAGTAATATATATAATTTTTTTTACATATTAAGTACAATGGTTTATGATTATTTTCAAATTTTCATAGGGCCACCTTTTCATTGTTTTTTGACCTTGATGTATTAAAAATATTGGTTATTTTGTGGGTTAGTAGGGGGGTTTAGAGGACATAGCTTGTTTTGACATATTATATATTTCGGGGTTTTAAAAAGCTTAACATTGAATAATTTATTGTCGCCTTTTATTTGTTAAGATGTATTTTGGCATATGAAAAATTTTCCATAATGTTTCTAAATAAAAAAAAAAAAAAAAAAACTCTTAAGAAAAGAAATAGTTGTTAAGTGAGGAGAGGCTTACAAAAAAATCTTTCATTTTAAATTTTTTTATACATAAATAGTGTTTAAAAAATGTTTTGCAAAGTTCAGATATCAGTTTCCCCTTCAATTAAAATTATATTGAACATAATCAAATTACCATAAATAAGACTATGTTTTGAAACAAACAATAGGGGCTTAATAGTCCAAGAGAATTAAATAGGGAAAATCAAATGTTTAAAAATGTAAAAAAAAATGTACATTAATATGTAAAATGAAAATTACAAAAGATTATAGGAAAAAAATTTTTAAAGCAATGAGAAATTAATTTTCTGAAATACAATTTTCAATATATTGGCATGAGACAAATTAGGACACAGGTGGGGATTAAATAAACCCGAAAATAATCAAATACGTATTTTTATATTATAAAAAAAAAAAAATATTAAGAATTTATACATTAAATGAAGTACTGTATTGAAATACAGGTCGCCCTCCACATTCCGGGTTTAAATGGATCAAGAACCTTGGAATTTAAAATACGTTTTAACCTATTGAACCATGAACAATCATAAACACATGAAAACTTCTAAAAAATTGTACTAGTCCCGCCATTTGGAAAGATGGTGGAAAGACTATAGAATTTAAGAAAAAACTCTGGAATCCAAAGGGGGGAGGAAAAAAGAGGGGAGAATGTGCCTTCTTCAGTGATTCTACGATATGTACGATACTAAAACAGCGGGTTGATAAAGGCTATAGCGCCAGCCCGATAAAATGTAGCACTAACAGTGTGGGGTGTTAATGATTAATCGATGAAAAAGGACAGCACGAAACTAAACTCCTCCAATGTTATTGGAGGGACATAGGGCAAAAGAAAACTACCCCCCGCCCCCCCTGTTTCACCACTACTTTGTTTAAAGGGTTATGCTCTCAGTGGCCTTATACACCCCAAAAACACAACACCACTTTGGGCAAAGTAATGACATAATTTATTCATTCTGAGTATATTCATGTTTCTATGTTATTTAATATTGTTTATTATGTCATATTAGATCAATTGTGATAGATAAATTAGCCGTAGAGTTGATATTAGTGTCATTTTAAGGACATCTTGTTCTTCCCCAAAAAAACCTCCCCCAACAATTTCCCTAACATACGTACAGTTATCCCCGGTTTCGATTTTAATCCGTTCCAGATGGATAGCTAAAAAAAAATCGGCAAAAACCAAAATACTTTCCCCAAAGAAAAAATTGAAATTCAATTAATCTGTTCCAGAAACCCAGAATTTTGGGAAAAAAAATTGGGGCCTTAAACATAGATTTACATGCACAAATGAATGAACTCTATGTGGCACTTTTTTATTGAAGACTGATGTTGCTGGATGGAAGAGGGGGAGGAGGGGGGGAAGAGACCCTTTTTTTTGGAAGGGAATCCCCTAAGGACTCTAGGTACCAAGTCCTCATCGGGGTTTTTCCCTTTTTCTTTTAATCCCACTAGGACCACGGGGTCACTGCACACCTTTGGGATAAATATCTCTCCAGAGGCTCTGTATCTGGCGGTTTTAAAAAGTCCTAAAAAAGGGACATGTCATTGCCATTTAAAAGAAGCACGGTTGCAACATCTTTTCAGGGTGATGTTCCTCCACAAATGAAAACCCTCTCCCCATTGCACAAATATCCTTTAAACTCTGAAGAAGGCCCTTACTCCTCTTCCTCCACTGAAGCATTTTCCTGAGTTGTGGTTTGATGTTGTTGCAGCTCAAGCTCTTGCAGCTCATCAGTGGTTAGATCTTCACTTGGTCCTCCACCCTTCCAAATCCTCTCCACTCACATCCAACCCCATGCAATTCCCCAATGCCACAATACTTTCCAAACTTCCATAGGCTCCTCAGGGTCAGCCCCAAACCCTTCAAAAATCCCTTTTGGGAAAAAATCTGCCAAACTTTCTCCAAGCAGAGTTCATGTCTGGAGTCCTCCCTGCTAAGCTTTATCTATAAGGCCTATGCAATGGAAGACATTGAATGATCCTTCCAGAACTCTCTTAGGGTAAATGCAGAGTCATTGGTCATATCAAAGCACCTTTGAAACATTGCTTTGGTACAGTTTTGAAGTTTGCAATGACCTGCTGGTCCATGGGCTGGATGAGAGGAGTGGTGTTGGGAGGCAAGAACTTCACTGTTACAAATTTGAATTTCTTAGACATTTGGTCTTCCAAGTCTGAGGATGAGCAGGAGCATTGTCCATTACCAGGAGGCACTTAAGTGGCAATTTATTGTCCAATAGATATTTCTTCACACTGGGGCCAAACACTTGATTAAACCATTCCGGGAAAAATTTTCCCCTAGTGACCCATGCCTTAGCATTAGACTTCCAAAACACACACAATTTACTCTTGTCAACACTGTATTTCTTGAACACTCTGGGATTTTCTGAGTGATACACCAGTAAAGGCTTTCAATTTGAAATCCCCATAGCCATTCCTCAACATTAACCCTTTGACTGTCGGAGCCTCTCTGAAACTGTCCTTCTATGTCGGGAAATATTCGAAAAAACAAAATTATTTTTTCTTATCAAAATGTTAAGATTATTTTTCTGATTGTTTAAATCCCCCCAAAATTTTTTCTATCAGTATTTACCGAGATATAGAAGGGGTAAAGTTGCAAAAATGAGCTGCGTATGACAACAGCGGCGAATGCCACTCACCCGGTAACTTTGGTTTACTTCTTTCGTAGGTTTCTTGTTTTTTCACTATTTTCTTTTTTACTAACTTATGTGGCCTGTGAGACCAAGGTAAGGTGCAATGTATATATATACATTCGTTGTATAACACAATAATAGCATAAACATTAGTATCATTATATTGTTTACAAAAATTGTTTACACAACCAACAATAAAAAAAATTGTTTATTACTATTGTTCTTTTTTTTTAAATATATATATATATATATATATATATATATATATATATATATTTTATATATATATATACATATAATGACTAGACACTTTCCATCAACTGCAATTAGCACTTCAAAGCTCCAAGCTATGTGTGTGTGTGTGGGGGGGTGAACATCTAAATTTGCTGAGTCCAGCTGTCAAAATGACATATTATACCATTACCACTACCCACACTGCTTGTCAACTGTCAACAAAAAAAGGACCCTTGTTTTCTTCTCCCAACCCCCCCTTCCTTTCCTTCATTCCTCCTTCCTAGCCTTCCTTTTTTCCTTCATTCCTTCCTTTCTTTCTGCCTTCCTTTCTTACTATTTCCTTCCTTCTTTCCTCTCATCTCTTCCTTCCTGCCTTCCTTCCTTCCTTCCTCTCATCTCTTCTTTCCTTCATTCCTTCCTCCATCTCTTCCTTCCTTCCCTACTTTTCTTTCTTTCTTCCTTCCTTCCTTCTGTTATCCTGGCCATTGCTTTCGGTCAAACTCCTCAAAACCATGAAATTTATCTTCAGAGACACTCCATCTGTGTTAGAGCTATCATTGAGGAAGAGAAATGTCCCAGATGTGCCAAGGAGTCAAATAGTATTTCTTACCTCTAGGCATGCTGAACAAGGCTACTGAAATGGTGTTCCCACAATGTACCAGGGCTGCCCGATTTTTTATATTTAACTGGCCCCTTCTCTCACAAGTGGCCTACGAGCTTTCTCCCGCTTGAGAACTAGAATTTAGGTGTATTTAAATTCAAACATTGGCTCTAAGAATATATATACGACCAAAAAAGTCAAAAGGGTTTGAGTTAGCCTGTCTTTCATAGGCTTGGTCCCAGCATTGCCTTTTCCTCCTCGTGATTTAGGTCCTCCTTGGCATTTCTTCCAAAAGAGGCCTGTTTCGTCCACAATTAAACACTTGTTGGGGTTGAATTCTTCTGCCTCTACATATTCTTTAAAGTCACCACAAATTTTTCAGCCCCATGTTTATCTGAACTGGCATCCTCACCATGCCTTACAACACTGTGTATGCCATCGCTTCTTGGGAATTTTCTTCAGTCATTTTCTTGACAAGATCAGCATGCAACTGCCTTGCTTTTTCACATATGATGGATTCCCCAACACTATCACCCACTAGCAGTTTTTTGGTTTATCCACACCAATAACAATTTCTCCATATTTTCAATTGTTTGTGATCTCTGTTTCGTTATCGTATTCACCCTTTCAACATTAGCTTCCGTGATTTCTTTTCTCTTCACCACAATGGAACTGATGGTTGATGAGTTTTCTTGTATATCCTGCGAGCTCGCAATCTACACCACTATCATGTTTTTCTATTATTTCTTTCTTCATTTCTACAGTGTTCCCCATTTTCTTTCCAAAGAACTGGCACTAGGAGCTTCTTTGGGGCCATGGTAGCTTATTTAGTAGTTAACACAATAATAAAAAAACCAAAAAAATGAATTTTAATAAATGTTTTTAAATCTGGGGTGATGTTCACTCAAGCAAAAAATGCTAGACTGGTACAATTTCGTGGGTGGCGGTCG
>WNWK01042934.1:0-15745 GCA_009830355.1 Cherax destructor | reverse complement strand
TTAAAGGGGCCACAAGGCACGATAACGTAGTAATTTAGGACTTTAATTTTGGGCCAGATTGATTGGAATTTTTTGGGACGGGGAATTTAGAATCTAACGACTTTTTAGACGTAGTTCGGGATTGTTTTTGAACCAGTTTGTGACAAAAACCCCAAAAGGGGGAAAAATCTACTTGACTTGGTTCTGGCAAGCAAGGAAACCCTTGTTAAAAATTTTAAAAATTAAAGGGGAAAACTGGGCTCAAGAGAAAATTTTCACTAAATTTAGCATTTAATGGATGTATGATAGTAGGGAAATTCAGTAACGGTCCCAGATTTTCGTTTAGCAGATTATAATGGACTTAGAGAACACTTATCAATTGGGGTCGGGGGTAACAAGAGAGGTACAATATGACAGTTTTCTTAACACTATACAGGCTGCCCAAAGAACATTTATCCCGTATAAAAAAAATTAGATCAAGTAGAAATGCCCCAAAATGGATGAATAATGGGCTAAATATTTTTGGGGCAGAAAAAAGGGAATTTATGGGCGCATAAAAAGAGGGGGAGGGCCCCCCCATAAATCAGTAAAACTGACATTAAGGGGGACGTTAAAAAGGGGATAAGAAAAGCTAAAGGGGACTATGAAATTAAAGTTGCTGGGGATTAAAAACCCAACCCCAAAAAAAAAATTTCCAGGTTTATAGAAAAAAAGTTGGGGGATAAGATGGGTCCCCTTAAAAATAACTTTTGGGCATCTTACGAAAAAGGAGAATGATATGTGTTCTATTTTTAATAATTTTTTTCCCTGGGTTTTCACACAGGAAGATACTAATAATATCCCAAAATTTTAAATTTTTTACAGGGGCCCAGAAGAAGATAAATTTTTAATATAACAGTCACTAGTGAAATGGTTATGAAACAACTAGACCAAGGGAAACAAAATAAATCGCCAGGCCCCATGAGCTTTTTGCAAGGGTTCTTAAGGAATGAAAAATGGAACTCTGTAAACCCAAAATTTTCCAACATTTTTAATTTATCTCTTCAAACAGGTGTTTTTGGCCTGAAAAGGGAAGAGGCTAATGAAATTTCCCTATTTTTAAAGCAGGGGACAAGTCACACTACCCAAATTCCCCCAATAACCCTTTCCCAAAACCAGTTTTTATTAGATAGTTAAATAAAAAATCAATTACACTGTAAAGATATATCCTAAACCTCTGGATTTCTATTAAAAAATTTCCCTTAACCCAAATTAGCTAGAAAAATCAATTGATCAGATATCATATCTTTAAGTCTACATTATTCATTGTTTTTAATCTTTTAGAATCACACTATATATAAACTTTTTTTTTTAAATTTAAATTAACTTACCGGTCCCAACTCAGGTGCTATAGTTTTGGATTCTTATTAGTTGTAAATTGACTACCTTAGCTCATTTTTTTCTTTTTTGAAAAACATATTCAACGCACTAAACTCACGTGCCAAGAAATTCTTTTGCATTGTCCTATTTTTAGGTCTACTTGTGTTGTTCTAATTTTAAGTTTAATTATGGGAATCACACTAAATTTTAAATGATTCCAAACATTGATCCTGAAATCAACCTTTATTAAATGACTTACATGAACCTAACAACAATTGTCATTACTACACAGCTGAACAGGTTAAAACACTACTAAAAATCCAACAATAACAAAAAAAACTATCTTTAATTACAAAAAAAGATTTTTTAAGCAAACATTTTGATGCCCCTCCTGCATTATTAAACCCCACTTCAGGCCAGTATGTCCATCATTGCTCTCACTGAAACATGGTTAAAGCCTCATACTATAGATATCTATGCCATTCCTGGTTACACAGCCATACACAATTGTCGGCCAGACCAACAAGGAGGTGGCACAGCTATGTTCTACTCAGACCAGCTTGAATGTATTAACAATACTTGCACAAGAGATGAACATGGAGAATATATAATAGCTAAATTTAAATCCAAATATCTACAAAAACCTTCACAGTTATAAACATCTATAGATTACCACAGTCAAACATTCAGCAATTTAGTGAAAAATTAGGAAGTATGATTACTGATGCACACATGAACAAAGACCACTTAATCCTCAGAGGCGACTTCAATATAAACCTCCTACAAGATCAGGACCCACTATAACTGAATTCACAAACACTATGAGCAACTGCTTGCTGCCCCGACAATATAACAAAACCTACGAGAATCACTGAGACCTGTGCCTCTCTATTAGACCATATCTGGACTAACACCATATCCCCATTAAAATCAGGCATAACACAGACAATACCACTGACCACTCCCCAAACCCTTTTCCCATAACAAATCTCGGAAAATTACCACTAGAGACTACAAAAAGTTACCTTCAGACTACATGAGACAGCTATAAATAGCTTTATAACCAGCTATGACAAACATTGACTGGCAAACAGAAATAGACAACTTCCCAGATACTGACTTATGTATTAATAATTTCTTAAAAGACCCAATACTCTATAATAAGCACTGCCCTAAAAAAACTAAACAAATCCCAACTAAAAGATTAAATAGTCCCTGGCTAACCCCCAGCATACTCAAGTCCATTAATATAAAGCACCTATATGAAAAACAGTACAGAATGGGACAAATATCAGGAGAACAAACAAAACGCTACTCATCAAAACCTAACGATCTGATAAGAAGGTCAAAAAACTGTACTATGAGAACAGATTAAATAACTTAAAAGGTGATATAAAAAAGACCTGGAAAACCCTATCTGAAATTCTAGGAACAAAAAGATATCCACAAACAGAACAATCAAACTAACAAAACCAGATGAACCCCTACTCCCACCTATTGAAACAGCAAACAAACTCAATGATTTCTCCACCATAGGTAAAAGCTGGCAAGCAAAATCCCAAGTTCTAATACTCCACCTAACGACTATCTCACTGGCACCTATCCGAACACACTATTCCTAGCCCCAACCAACCCAATAGAAGTTTCACTTATAATCAACACATTAAAAACAAAGCAGGTGACCTAAATAACTTACCACCTTATATATACAAAAGCCTCTCAAGTTTCTCTCACCAATTATTGCAACACTTTTTAACAAATCCATTGAATCCTCTACCTTCCATCAATACTCAAAATAGCAGGGTCACCCCAATACATAAGGGAGGAGATCAAGCAGACCTGAATAACTACAGGCCGATATCTAACTTACCCCTTCTCTCCAAAATCTTTGAAAAATTAATTCATAGACAAATATATTCCTACCTCACCTCCAACAACGTACTCAACCACTGTCAATTTGGATTCAGGCCTAATAAAAATACAAATGATGCCATTATACACATGTTAGAAATAATTTACACCGCCCTTGAGAAAAAAGAAATCCCAGTGGGAATCTTCATTGATTTACGTAAAGCTTTTGATACAGTTGACCATGATCTGTTACACTTAAAATTATCGCACTATGGTATAAGAGGACACTCCTTAAACTACCTAAAATCATACCTTAGCAACAGAAACCAATATGTGTACACAAATGGAGCTAGCTCCACCGCGCAAACTATTACCGTAGGTGTCCCACAGGGAAGTGTTCTTGGCCCACTACTCTTTCTCATTTACATTAACGACCTCCCAAATGCATCTCAACTACTCAAACCCATACTTTTTGCAAATGACACTACATACGTTATCTCTCACCCAAGCCCAGACACACTAGCCAACACTGCAAATACTGAATTGCAGAAAATATCTACCTGATGATGACCAACAAACTTACTCTCAATATTGATAAAACCTATTTTATCCAGTTTGGGAACAGAGCTGCAAACGCACCACTTAACATAATGATAAACGGGTCCCCTATCGCAAAACTCACAGAGGAAAATTTTAGGAATACATCTTGACAGTGGCCTCAAATTTCAGACACACATACAACAAATCTCCAAGAAAGTCTCAAAGACCGTGGGAATACTATCCAAGATACGGTACTATGTTCCACAACCAGCTCTCCCTTTCCCTATATCACTCACCATTTACCCTACCTCACCTATGGAATCTGCGCATGGGGCTCTACATCAATAACTCATCTCAGACCACTAATAACACAACAAAAGGCAGCAGTTAGAATGATAACAAATTCTCACTCCAGGCAACATACTCCACCAATATTCAAAAACCTAAACTTACTCACCATACAAGACATCCATACTTTTTACTGTGCCTATTACATACATAGAACACTCTATGCAGATATTAACCCACCACTCAAACTTCTCCTTACTAATTTTAACAGGACACATGACCATAACACTAGACACAGATCACTCCTCGATGTTTCCCGTGTCCACCTAACACTATGTAAAAACTCAATGCACATAAAAGGCACAAAAATTTGGAATTCATTACCTGTCATTGCCAAAGAAACCCTGCCTGTACCCCAATTCAAAACGATGCTAAAAAACCACCTTCTCACCCAAAGCTAATTGCTCCATATCAACCATTCCCAGCAAAGTAGAATAATCACTTAACGTAAAACCTGACTTTAAAGTCAATGTATTGTATGAATGAACGAATGAATGAATGTAAAACCTGTTATGAAAAATACTTACTTAGCTAATTATTCCCACAACACTTACATTATAATGACCATGTAAACTAACTGCAATGCAATTAATTGTTTTAAATTGTTATCTCACTCAATTAGTTGCATTGCTGCAATAAATTGCTACAATTAATTGATATGTTCAACTTATATTCAAACTTTAAAACTTAGATATGCAACTTTACTTATTTTATAAATTATCAACCATAACTTTTTATTATTTTATTATTATTATTGCTTTAATTTGTTTAATCTGATTTAATTAATTTTATAATGAAGACAAAAGTACAAAACTATGTTCAAATTTCATAGCTTAAATACTCACCTTTACTCATTGTATACTATCTACAAAAATTCTTACAATTTAGTTTTAAGTTAATTTTAAGTCTGCCCAAAATGCCCTGCATACTAGGGGCTTTTGGCATGTACACCTCATGTAATCTCAATAACCAAATGTAATTCTTTGTATCATGTCCAAATAAAAATTATTATTATTGTTATTATTATTATTATTATTATTATTATTATTAATTGTAGGCTGGACCGACTGAAACAAAATAAATCGCCAGGTCCTGATGAGCTTTTTGCAAGGGTTCTTAAGGAATGCAAAATGGAACTCTGTGAACCAATATCTAACATTTTTAATTTATCTCTTCAAACAGGTGTAGTGTCTGATATGTGGAAGATGGCTAATGTAATTCCTATTTTTAAAGCAGGGGACAAGTCACTACCGTCAAACTACCGCCCAATAAGCCTGACCTCAATTGTAGGTAAATTACTAGAGTCAATTATAGCTGACATTATTAGAAGCCATCTAGATAATTATAATTTGATTAATGATACTCAGCATGGATTCACGAGGGGCCGTTCCTGCCTATCTAATTTATTAACCTTCTTCAGTAAAGCTTTTGAGGCTGTTGATCACGATAAAAAATTCAATATTGTTTATTTAGACTTTAGTAAGGCTTTTGATAGAGTACCGCACCAGAGACTGTTAAAGAAAGTGGTAGCTCATGGCATTGGGGGAAAAGTGCTGTCATGGATCGAGTCATGGCTCACCAATAGGAAGCAGAGAGTGTGCATAAATGGGGTTAAATCCGAGTGGGGACTTTTAACAAGTGGTGTTCCACAGGGATCAGTCTTAGGCCCGTTGTTATTTATAATATATATCAATGACCTTGACGAGGGAATTACTAGTGACATGAGCAAATTCGCCGACGACACGAAGATAGGTAGGATAATTGATTCAAACATAGATGTCATAGAACTTCAGGAAGATTTAGACAAACTTAATTCGTGGTCAGAAAAGTGGCAGATGCAGTTCAATGCAGATAAATGCAAGGTACTGAAGCTCGGGAGTGTCCATAACCCAAGCACTTATAAGTTAAATAACGTAGAACTTAGCCATACAGATTGCGAGAAGGACTTGTGGGTGATGGTAAGCAGCAACCTTGAACCAAGACAGCAATGCCTAAGTGTACGTAATAAGGCAAATAGATTACTGGGATTTATATCAAGAAGTGTAAGCAACAGAAGTCCAGAGGTTATATTACAGCTTTATACATCATTAGTAAGGCCTCACCTAGATTACGCAGCTCAGTTCTGGTCTCCATATTACAGAATGGACATAAATTCATTAGAAAACATTCAGCGTAGAATGACTAAATTAATACATAGCATTAGAAATCTTCCTTACGAAGAAAGATTGAAGACCCTTAAATTACATTCACTTGTAAGACGTAGAATGAGGGAAGACATGATCGAGGTATACAAGTGGAAAATGGGTATTAACAAAGGGGATATAAATAAGGTCTTGAGGATATCTCTCCAAGAGAGAACCCGCAATAATGGATTCAAGTTAGATAAGTTTAGATTTAGAAAGGATATAGGAAAGTATTAGTTTGGAAATAGGGTAGTTGATGAGTGGAACAGTCTGCCTAGTAGGGTTATTGAAGCTGGGACCTTGGGTAGTTTCAAATTTAGGTTGGATAAATTCATGAGTGAGAGGGGTTGGATTTGAGTGGGACTCGTACATGAGTAAATAAAATTATCAAAGCTTATTTCTTGGGTAGCATTGAAAATTGGGTTGAGCAAATATTCTGTTAGTGGGACGGATTGTGTAGGAACTGCCTAGTATGGGTCAACAGGCCTGCTGCAGTGTTCCTTCTTTCTTATGTTCTTATGTTAACACCTAACATACTCAACACCTGAGCACCTAGCACCTCACACACTCAACACCTGAGCATCTAACACCTCACACACTCAACATTTGAGCACCTAACACCTCAAACACTCAACATCTGAGCACCTAACACCTCACACACTCAACACCTGAGCACCTAACACCTTACACACTCAACACTTGACGACTTAACATCTCACACACTCAACACATGAGCACTTAACACCTCACACACTACACACCTGAGCACATAACACACTCAACACCTAACACCTCACTCACTCAACACCTGAACACCTAACACCTCTTACTCAACACCTGATTACCTAACACCTCACTCACTCAACACCTGATTACCTAACACCTCACTCACTCAACACCTGAGCACCTAACACCTCACACACTCAACACCTGAGCACCTAACAACTCACACACTCAACACCTGAGCACCTAACACCTTACACACTCAACACCTGAGCACCTTACGCCTCACACACTCAACACCTGAGCACCTCACACACTCAACACTTGACGACTTAACATCTCACACACTCAACACATGAACACCTCACACACTACACACCTGAGCACCTAACACACTCAACACCTGAGTACTTAACACCTCATACACTCAACACCTGAGCACCTAACACCTCACACACTCAACACTGAGTACTGAACACCTCAAACACCTAACACCTCACACACTCAACACTGAGTACTGAACACCTCACACACTCAACACCTGAGCACCTAACGCCTCCCACTCAACATTTTATCAGGACATGGAAGGAGGTATGACCATGTTCGGCTCCTCGCCGTCTTAATACACTATATTTCATCCCACAAACTCTCTCTATATATTATCTAGCACATGAATATTGTATTATAAAAAAGGCAGCTGTCACTCACCTCTGCTAGAGAGGAGAAACAGCACAACAAGTGCTGGCCAGAGACAAGTTCTTCTTTGTGTTGGTGTTTTAAGGGCCACTGAAAGTTGCGCACTATAATGCTGTTGCCCCGCTCTCCAGGCAAGAAACATACTCACCTAGCAGCTCTCCAGTCACAATGAATCTTACTAAATGTCTAGAAGTAAATACTCACAGATCTAAATGGATTGTGAAAACATGCAATTACATTAAGTTTTACAACCTGCATGAATTGTATAACTGTAGGCAACAAGAGCATTTCACCCCTCCATGGAAGATGTGTTCATTTAATATCACATACCTGCAAGTCCCTCCCAAGAAGCTCATTGCTAGTAATCCCTTCCTTAAATCACTTGTTAAAGCAACTGCTCAAGAAGAAATTTCTCGCCTAGCTGGTAGTAATAAGTTATCTCAAGTTATATACACTGATGGATCTAAACAGGAGTCTTCTGGCAGGGCTGCATCTGCTCTGGTTGCCACCTCCTAGTTAAGAACAATAATAATTTTTTTGAACTAGGCATAAGAATTAACAACTGGGCGTCTACACTACAAACTGAATTGTTTGCAATCCTTATGGCACTAAAGCTAACTTATGACACTGAGCTTGACTCTATCATCATTACTGATTCTATGTCATCATTGAAGGCTCTTGACTCATATAATGACTCTAACAGCATGCTCATTGGAGAAGCCAGGTATAGATACTCAAAAATCCGGGACAAAGGAATTAAAGTACATTTGCTATGGATTCCGTCACACATTGGATTACTCCTTCATGATAAAGTTGATATGTTAGCCAAGAAGAGCACCCATAAGGAGAATGTAGAATATAACTTTGGTATATCTGTGTCTAGCATTAGGAATAATATTAGGAGAGAAATAAATAATGAAAATGATAGCTATAGGAATGCAGTTAGAAGCCTGAGTAGATCTATAACCCACTATGATAACATGAATGTAGATAAGTATGTTTATGGAGCAACTTGCAATGTGAACAGACTGACTGATGTTGTAGTGGCCAGGCTTCGGCTTGGCTACAAGTACTTTTGGCAGTTTGGGAGATACACAGATGATGATCAAACTAAATGCAAATTATGTGATCAGGCATATGGTCACTGTCTTGAACACTATGTGCTGAATTGTCCACTTATTGAGGAATATAGAGATAGACAGTATAATAACCTATGTGACATGTCAAGATATCTTATTAGTGAAGGTAGGATACCACTTATTCTAAGCAAATTTCCTAAATTTGCTTGTAACAGATAAGTGAACTGTAGATATAAATCCAAATTAATTTCCATGAACATGCCTATCTGTGCTCATGATAATGCGAGCACAGGTGGGCATGTTTGTGGAGCAACTTGCAATGGGAACAGACTGACTGATGTTGTAGTGGCCAGGCTTAGGCTTGGCTACAGGTACTTCTGACAGTTTGGGAGACACAGATGATGATCAAACTAAATGCAAATTATGTGATCAGACATATGGTCACTGTCTTGAATACTATGTGCTTAATTGTGCACTTATTGAGGAATATAGAGATAGACAATATAATAACCTATGTGACATGTCAAGATATCTTATTCATGAAATAAGATACCTGCTTGTAATAGATAATTGAAATATAGATATAAACCCAAATGTACAATTGTTAACCCCTTTGGGGCCTAGTGCCTAGGCCTTTTGTGTATCCATATGCTCTTGCGCTACCGTCCACAGGATGGATATGGGGTGCACAATAAACTAGCCACTTCGGTGGCAAAATCTAAAAAATCTAATCCAGGCAAGAAACATACTCACCTAGCAGCTCTCTTAAAGAAATTGGAGCACGCATCAATAACTGGGCCTCTACCCTTCAGACAGAACTGTTTGCCATACTCCTTGCACTCAAATGCGTCCATGTATCTAAGGTTAACTCTCTAATTGTAACTGATTCTCTGTCATCCATAAATGCTCTCAACTCATCAAGTATAACTTGTAGCATGCTCGTGTCAGAATCCAGGCACAGGTATGGTAGGATTCTGGATAGTAGAGTCAGAGTGCACATGCTGTGGATTCCATCTCACATTGGTCTTCAGATGCATGATAGAACTGATAAATTGGCTAAGTTTTATGCTTTCAAAGAGGGGATAGATTACAATCTTGGCTTGTCAGTTAGCAGTTTGAGAACAATAATGCGAAAAGAACTTCAACTGAATTTTATTGACTTAAGACTCAGGGAGTTTGATACCAGTCTGTCCATCTATATCATTCTATCATGCAGGAGGAGCCACATGTCTATGGTACATCCAACAAAATAAGCAGACTCTTGGATGTCACTACCGCCCGCCTCCGGCTGGGTTACAAGTATCTTTGGCAGGTTAAATCACCACCACCAGATGTAGACCAAACAAGATGTAAACTTTGCCAGTTGGATTATTGTCACACCCTGCGTCATTATGTACTGGAGTGCGATAAAATTAATGAATTCAGAGACTACTCATTCAGAAATGTTCAAGATATGTCAAAGTATTTTATCCACAGTGGTATATTACAGACCATTCTGGAAAAAATACCCTGACTTTGCTCCCTGTAAATAAAGCATTGACACATGTGTGTGTGTGTGTGTATGTACATGTGTGTATGTGTATGTGTGGATGTATATACATGTATGTGTGTGTATGTGTGTGTGTATATATGTATGTGTATATGTATATGTGTGTGTGTGTGACCCAACAATTAAAATTTGCACCAATAACTCATTACAGTTGTGGCTGGGTGTAGACTAATAGATTGCTCATTGCTTTATAATTTGTTCATGAGTGCAACCATGTACAGACGTAAGTAAATTTACTTACATGATTCATTACCTTGTAACTAGTGAATTAATTACCATTGTACCTTGTTCAGCTATCAAAACTTTGGGGCCCAGTCTCTGGACCCTATATATACCTCTGTAATTTGCAAATACCTTTGTAACTTGTCATGATTGTGACCATCTGAGTTCATTACCTTTGTAACTTGCTCAGCTATCAAACTTTGAGGTCCAGTCCCTGGACCCATTATGTACCTCTGTAATCTTTTGACTACCGCCCACAGGATGGGTATGGGGTGCATAATAAAGATATCAAACTAAAAAAAACTAACTAGCAGCTCTCCCTAATTAAGAACAATAATAATTTTTTTGAACTAGGCATAAGAATTAACAACTGGGCATCTACACTGCAAACTGAATTGTTTGCAATCCTTATGGCACTAAAGCTAACTTATGACACTGAGCTTGACTCTATCATCATTACTGATTCTATGTCATCATTGAAGGCTCTTGACTCCTATAATGACTCTAACAGCATGCTCATTGGAGAAGCCAGGTATAGATACTCAAAAATCCGGGACAAAGGAATTAAAGTACATTTGCTATGGATTCCGTCACACATTGGATTACTCCTTCATGATAAAGTTGATATGTTAGCCAAGAAGAGCACCCATAAGGAGAATGTAGAATATAACTTTGGTATATCTGTGTCTAGCATTAGGAATAATATTAGGAGATAAATAAATAATGAAAATGATAGCTATAGGAATGCAGTTAGAAGCCTGAGTAGATCTATAACCCACTATGATAACATGAATGTAGATAAGTATGTCTATGGAGCAACTTGCAATGTGAACAGACTGACTGATGTTGTAGTGGCCAGGCTTCGGCTTGGCTACAAGTACTTCTGGCAGTTTGGGAGATACACAGATGATGATCAAACTAAATGCAAATTATGTGATCAGGCATATGGTCACTGTCTTGAACACTATGTGCTGAATTGTCCACTTATTGAGGAATATAGAGATAGACAGTATAATAACCTATGTGACATGTCAAGATATCTTATTAGTGAAGGTAGGATACCACTTATTCTAAGCAAATTTCCTAAATTTGCTTGTAACAGATAAGTGAACTGTAGATATAAATCCAAATTAATTTCCATGAACGTGCCTATCTGTGCTCATGATAATGCGAGCACAGATGGGCATGTTTGTGGAGCAACTTGCAATGTGAACAGACTGATGTTGTAGTGGCCAGGCTTAGGCTTGGCTACAGGTACTTCTGACAGTTTGGGAGACACAGATGATGATCAAACTAAATGCAAATTATGTGATCAGGCATATGGTCACTGTCTTGAACACTATGTGCTTAATTGTGCACTTATTGAGGAATATAGAGATAGACAATATAATAACCTATGTGACATGTCAAGATATCTTATTCATGAAATAAGATACCTGCTTGTAACAGATAATTGAAATGTAGATATAAACCCAAATGTACAATTGTTAACCCCTTTGGGGCCTAGTGCCTAGGCCTTTTGTGTATCCATATGCTCTTGCGCTACCGTCCACAGGATGGATATGGGGTGCACAATAAACTAGCCACTTCGGTGGCAAAATCTAAAAAAAAATCTCCAGGCAAGAAACATACTCACCTAGCAGCTCTCCAGGCAAGAAACATACTCACCTAGCAGCTCTCCAGGCAAGAAACATACTCACCTAGCAGCTCTCCAGGCAAGAAACATACTCACCTAGCAGCTCTCCAGGCAAGAAACATACTCACCTAGCAGCTCTCCAGGCAAGAAACATACTCACCTAGCAGCTCTCCAGGCAAGAAACATACTCACCTAGCAGCTCTCCAGGCAAGAAACATACTCACCTAGCAGCTCTCCTGGCAAGAAACATACTCACCTAGCAGCTCTCCAGGCAAGAAACATACTCACCTAGCGGCTCTCCAGGCAAGAAACATACTCACCTAGCGGCTCTCCAGGCAAGAAACATACTCACCTAGCAGCTTTACTCCAGGCAAGAAACACTCACCTAGCAGCTCTCCAGGCAAGAAACATACTCACCTAGCAGCTCTCCAGGCAAGAAACATACTCACCTAGCGGCTCTCCAGGCAAGAAACATACTCACCTAGCAGCTCTCCGGCAAGAAACATACTCACCTAGCAGCTCTCCGGCAAGAAACATACTCACCTAGCAGCTCTCCGACAAGAAACATACTCACCTAGCAGCTCTCCGACAGAAACATACTCACCTAGCGGCTCTCCAGGCAAGAAACATACTCAACTAGCGGCTCTCCAGGCAAGAAACATACTAAACTAGCAGCTCTCCGGCAAGAAACATACTCACCTAGCAGCTCTCCAGGCAAGAAACATACTCACCTAGCAGCTCTCCAGGCAAGAAACATACTCACCTAGCAGCTCTCCGGCAAGAAACATACTCACCTAGCAGCTCTCCGGCAAGAAACATACTCACCTAGCAGCTCTCCAGGCAAGAAACATACTCACCTAGCAGCTCTCAGGCAAGAAACATACTCACCTAGCAGCTCTCCAGGCAAGAAACATACTCACCTAGCAGCTCTCCGGCAAGAAACATACTCACCTAGCAGCTCTCCTGGCAAGAAACATACTCACCTAGCGGCTCTCCAGGCAAGAAACATACTCACCTAGCGGCTCTCCAGGCAAGAAACATACTCACCTAGCAGCTCTCCAGGCAAGAAACACTCACCTAGCAGCTCTCCAGGCAAGAAACATACTCACCTAGCAGCTCTCCAGGCAAGAAACATACTCACCTAGCGGCTCTCCAGGCAAGAAACATACTCACCTAGCAGCTCTCCAGGCAAGAAACATACTCACCTAGCAGCTCTCCTGGCAAGAAACATACTCACCTAGCAGCTCTCCAGGCAAGAAACATACTCACCTAGCAGCTCTCCTGACAAGAAACATACTCACCTAGCAGCTCTCCAGGCAAGAAACATACTCACCTAGCGGCTCTCCAGGCAAGAAACATACTCAACTAGCAGCTCTCCTGGCAAGAAACATACTCACCTAGCAGCTCTCCAGGCAAGAAACATACTCACCTAGCAGCTCTCCAGGCAAGAAACATACTCACCTAGCAGCTCTCCAGGCAAGAAACATACTCACCTAGCAGCTCTCCTGGCAAGAAACATACTCACCTAGCAGCTCTCCAGGCAAGAAACATACTCACCTAGCAGCTCTCCAGGCAAGAAACATACTCACCTAGCAGCTCTCCAGGCAAGAAACATACTCACCTAGCAAATCTCCTAGCAAGAAACATACTCACCTAGCAGCTCTCCAGGCAAGAAACATACTCACCTAGCAGCTCTCCAGGCAAGAAACATACTCACCTAGCAGCTCTCCTAGCAAGAAACATACTCACCTAGCAGCTCTCCTGGCAAGAAACATACTCACCTAGCACCTCTCCAGGCAAGAAACATACTCACCTAGCAGCTCTCCAGGCAAGAAACATACTCACCTAGCAGCTCTCCTGGCAAGAAACATACTCACCTAGCATCTCTATATAGTAGAGTCAGAGTGCACATGCTGTGGATTCCATCTCACATTGGTCTTCAGATGCATGATAGAACTGATAAATTGGCTAAGTTTTATGCTTTCAAAGAGGGGATAGATTACAATCTTGGCTTGTCAGTTAGCAGTTTGAGAACAATAATACGAAAAGAACTTCAACTGAATTTTATTGACTTAAGACTCAGGGAGATTGACACCAGTCAGTCCATCTATCATCATTCTATCATGCAGGAGGAGCCACATGTCTATGGTGCATCCAACAAAATAAGCAGACTCTTGGATGTCACTACCGCCCGCCTCCGGCTGGGTTACAAGTATCTTTGGCAGGTTAAATCACCACCACCAGATGTAGACCAAACAAGATGTAAACTTTGTCAGTTGGATTATTGTCACACCCTGCGTCATTATGTACTGGAGTGCGATAAAATTAATGAATTCAGAAACAACTCACTCAGAAATGTTCAAGATATGTCAAAGTATTTTATCCACAGTGGTACATTACAGACCATTCTGGAAAAATACCCTGACTTTGCTCCCTGTAAATAAAGCATTGACAAGTGTTAGTTACCATTTTGTCCTAGGCACATGTCAATTAGACACTAGGCCTGTTGTATGTATGTACTAACCTAATTGTACTCACCTAATTGTGGTTGCAGGGGTTGAGACTCAGCTCCTGGCCCCGCCTCTTCGCTGTCTGCTACTGGGTCTCTTCTCTCCCTGCTCCATGAGCTTTATCATACCTTGTCTTAAAACTATGTATGGTTCCTGCCTCCACTATATCTTTCTCTAGACTATTCCACTTCCTGACTACTCTGTGGCTGAAGAAATGCTTCTTAACATCCCTTTGACTCATCTGAGTCTTCAGCTTCCAGTTTTGTCCCCTTGTTTCTGTGTTCCCTCTCTGGAACATCCTGTCACTGTACACCGTAGGTGTCCCACAGGGAAGTGTTCTTGGCCCACTACTCTTTCTCATTTACATTAACGACCTACCAAATGCATCTCAACTACTCAAACCCATACTTTTTGCAGATGACACTACATACGTTATCTCTCACCCAAGCCCAGACACACTAGCCAACACTGCAAATACTGAATTGCAGAAAATATCTACCTGGATGATGACCAACAAACTTACTCTCAATATTGATAAAACCTATTTTATCCAGTTTGGGAACAGAGCTACACACGCACCACTTAACATAATGATAAACGGGTCCCCTATCGCAAAACTCACAGAGGGAAAATTCTTAGGAATACATCTTGACAGTGGCCTCAAATTTCAGACACATATACAACAAATCTCCAAGAAAGTCTCAAAGACCGTGGGAATACTATCCAAGATACGGTACTATGTTCCACAACCAGCTCTCCTTACCCTATATCACTCACTCATTTACCCTTACCTCACCTATGGAATCTGCGCATGGGGCTCTACATCAATAACTCATCTCAGACCACTAATAACACAACAAAAGGCAGCAGTTAGAATGATAACAAATTCTCACTCCAGGCAACATACTCCACCAATATTCAAAAACCTAAACTTACTCACCATACAAGACATCCATACTTTTACTGTGCCTATTACATACATAGAACACTCTATGCAGATATTAACCCACCACTCAAACTTCTCCTTACTAATTTTAACAGGACACGTGACCATAACACTAGACACAGAT
>WNWK01042933.1:0-15746 GCA_009830355.1 Cherax destructor | reverse complement strand
TATTGATTTTTAAAATTTTTTTGGGGATTTTTAAAAAAAGAAAAATTTTTTAAAATAAAAAAAATTTTTTTAAAAAACTTTTTTTATTGCTTTTTTTTAAAATTTAAGGGCTTTTTCGGATTTTCAAAAAATTTTTTTAGATAAAATACCTATAAGTAAGTTCCAAAAAAAAAAAAATTTTTCCTTTTCCCATAAATTTAAAATTGCAGAAATTTTATTTAAAAGTGTGAAAATCAAAATTTTTTTTAGCTAAAAAATTTTTTTCCAGAAAAGCCCCCTAAAAACCGTTCTAAAATTGTTGCAATAAAATAAATTTTGCACTTTTTTGAGTTTTAAATTTTTTCCCATGTTTTTTTTCAAAATAATATGAAAATTCAAAAAATATTGTTTTTTAAAAAATTTTTTTAAGGGTTTTTTTTTAAAAAAAAAAATTTTTTTTAAAAATTTTTTAAAAAAAATTTAAAACTTTTTTTTATTTTTTTTTTACGTTTTTAAAGGATTTTAAAGGATTTTTGAAAAATTTTTTTAGATAAAATATACCAAAAATTTTTTTCTAAAAAAAAATCATTTTTTTGTTTTACTTTTCCCCTTTAAATTTTTAAATTGGGCAGTAAAATTTTTTTAAAAAAGTGTGAAAATTTTAAATTTTAGCAAAAAAATGATTTTTGCCAGAAAAGCCCAAAACCGGGGTTTAAAACGCAAAACAAAAAAACGATTTTAAATTTTTTATTTTTTAATGTTTTTTTTAAAAAAATTTAAAAATTTATAAAAATATTTTTTTTAAAGTTTTTTAATTTTTTTTTAAAAAATATGAAAAAAATTAAAAAAAATTAAAAATTTCTATAAAACTTTTTTTTACTTTTTTTAAATTTTTTAAAGGGGTTTTTTTAAAGGGTTTTTTAAAAAATTTTTTTAAAATAAAATAAAAAATTTTAAAATTTCCCCCTAAAAGAAAATCAAAAATTTTGTTTTTTTTCCCCCAAAAACAATTGGTAGAAACCTTTTTAAAAAGGGGAAAACCCAATTTATTTTACGAAAAAAACCCCAAAAAAAGCCCCCAAACCGTCAAAAACGCGTATGCAATAAAATACGATTTTTAACATTTTTCGTTTTTTTTAAATTTTTTCTTTTTTTTCAAAATAATATGAAATTTTTTAAAAAAATATTGATTTTTATAGATTTTTAGGGTTTTTTTTTTAAAAATATGAAAAAATTTAAAAAAATTTAAAATTATAAAACTTGATTTTTTTAAATTTTTACGATTTGGGTTTTTAAGGGTTTTTTTTAAAAATTTTTTTTTTTGAAAAAATATACCTATGAAAAATTTCCCCTAAAAAAACCCCCAAAAATTTTTTGCTTACTTTTAAAAAATTTCAATTGCAGAAAATTTTTTTAAAAAGGGGAAAATTGTTTTTTTAAAAAAAATGATTTTTAAAAAAAACCCCTTAAACCCCTTTTAAAACTAAATAACAAAAAAATACATTTTAAATTTTTCTTTTTTTTTAAAGGGTTTCCCATGTTTTTTTCAAAATAATATGAAATATTCTAAAAAATTGATTTTTAAATTTTTTAAGGGTTTTTTTTAAAAATATGTAAAAAAAATTAAAATTTTAAAAAAATCATAAAATTGTTTTAAATTGTTTTTTAAATTTTTAAATTTCAAGGATTTTAAAAAAAACTTTTTTTTAGATAAAATATACCTAGGGAAAGCTTCCAAAAGAAAATAAAAAAATTTTTTTATTTCCCCCAAAAAAATTTCCCCCTTGCAGAAATTTTTTAAAAAAAAAAGGGAAAATCTAATTATTTTAGAAAAAAAAGGGTTTTTGCCAGAAAAAAAAAAAAACCCCGTTCTAAACTTTGAAATATGCAAAAAAATGTTTTTAAATTTTTTCTGTTTTTTTAATGCTTCATGTATTTTCGAAAATAATATGAGTCATCTCTATAAAAATATTGGATTTACAGATTTTAATGATTTTTTAAAAATATGTAAATATTTAATAATATTCACCATATTAAACTTGATTTTTTTTGCATTTTGACGATTTAAGGCATTTTCAAGGATTTAAACTATTTTTTAGATAAAAATATACCTATGAGTAAGCTTCCTAAAAGCAAAACTAAAATTTTGCTCACTTTTCCCATAAATTTACAATTGCAGTAGAAATTCTATTTAAAAAGTGTGAAATGTAAGCATTTTATTAAAATGAGTTTTGCCAGAAAACACTCAAACCGCTCTAAACGTCGAAATATGCAATAAAATACACTCTTAGCACATTTTTCTGAGATTTTTAATGTTTCATGTATTTTTCTGAAAATAAATATGAAATATTCTAAATTATCAATAATTTTTATAAATTTTTGTCGGATTTTTAAAAATATGTTAATAATTTATTAAATATTCAAAAATGTCAAAACGTTATTTTACTTGCATTTTTCGACGATTCTATGCATTTTCAAGGATTTTCGAAAAACTATTTTTAGATAAATATACCCATAAAAGTAAGCTTCTGAAGGTGAAAATGATAAAATTTTGCTTACTTTTCCCATACCTACTGCGGTATGAAATTTACTTAAAAGTGTGAAAATCTAAGTATTTTAGCTGAAAATGAGTTTGCTTGTGAAATACCTAAACCGTTTAAAACGTCGAACATGCAATAAAATACGATTTAGCATATTTTTCTGAGCTTTAACGTTTCATGTGATTTCGAATATCAGAGAACATCTCATGTGTAATGATTTTGTTAAGATACGTTAAGAATGTTTGATATTGAGCAATTACTTTGGGGGTGATAGTGGTTTTTAGCACTGCCTGAATTGTGGCACAGGCAGGGTTTCTTTGGCAATGACAGGCAATGAATTCAAAACTTCAGTGCTTATATATCGAGTTTCCTTACATATGTTGGGATGGACAATGTGGAAACACTGAGGTGATCCAAACCAGTGTCATGGTCAGTGTCCTGTTACACCAAGGAGAAGTTTGAGGAAGGGTTAATATTTGCATAGAGTGTTCTATGTATGTAATAGGCACAGTAGAGTATGGATAACCCTGTATGGTGAGTAAGTTTAGGTTTTGAATATTGGTGGAGTATGTTGTCCCGAGTGAGAATTTGTTAATATTCTAACTGCTGCCTTTTTTGTTGTGTTATTAGTGGTCTGAGATGAGTGTCAGACGGAGTCCCATGCGCAGATTCCATACGTGAGGCAGGGTAAATGAGTGAGTATAGGGTAAGGAGAGCTGGCTGTGGAACATAGTACCTGCATTCCTGAGGTATTCCCACGCACAGACTTTCTCAGATTGCTAGATACAGTCTGAAATTTGAGGCCCACTGTCAAGATGGGATCTTGAAGAATTTTCCCTCCAGAGTTTTGTGATAGGGGATCCGTTTATCATTATGTTATGTGGTAAATGAGTCTTCCGGTTCCCAAACTGATAAAGGTTATTAAATAACAAAGGCAATAATACCGTGACTGGAATACACACAATAATCATAACATATAAGAGAGGATACGATTTGATACTTGGTTGACTTGGACCATTTACAAAGTTGTAAATGGTCCAAGTCAATAGAACATGTCGCTCCCCTTTATATGCATGTGTGTAAGGCTTGCCATTATTGGAGAGTAAGTTTGCTGGTCATCAAATCCAGGTAGATATTTCTCTGCAATTCAGTATTTGCAGCAAGTTGGCTAGTATGTCTGGGCTTGGTGAGAGATAACGTATGTAGTACCATCCGCAAATTGGTTTCCGAGTAGTTGAGATGCATTTGGTAGGTCGTTAATGGTAAATGAGAAAGAGAAAAATAAGAACACTTTCCTGTGGGACACCTACGGCAATAGTTTGCGCGGTGGGAGCTAGCTCCATTTGTGTACACATATTGGTTTCTGTTGCTAAGGCATGATTTTGCATAGTTGAGGAGTACCTTCTATACCATTGTGTGATACCTTTGGGTGTAACGATCATAATAACTACCGTGTTTTACGTAAATCAATGAAGATTCCCACCGGGATTTCTTTTTTCCTCAAGGGCGGTGTAATTATTTCTGCAATTACGTATACGGCATCATTTGTATTTCTATTAGGCCTGGAATCCAAAATTGATGGCTGAGTACGTTGTTGGAGGTAGGAATATATTTGTCTGAATTAATTTTCACATTTTGAGAGAAGGGGTAAGTTAGATATCGCCCAGTAGTTATTCAGGTCTGTTTGACTCCTCCTCATGTATTGCAAGTGACCTCTCACATTTTGAGTATTGATGGGAAGGTAGAGACCATTGATCAACAAAGAGTAAGCACAAACAATTAAAAGAGAACTTGAGAGGCTTTTCGCATATAAAAGGTGGTGTTATTTAGTCCACCTGTTTGCTCTTTTTTGAATAAAAGTTGCTGATTATAAGTGTGAAACTTCCATTGCCAATGGAGCCAGGGAACAGTGTCTGGATAGGTGCCAGTAGATAGTCGTTAGGGTGGAGCATTTGAACTTGGAATTTTGTCAGCTTCTTACCTAGTGGTGGAGAAATCATTGAGTTTGTTTGCGTTCAACAGGTGGAGTAGTAGTTCATCCGGTCTTGCTAGCCTGATTGTTCCGTTTGTGATGAACTTTTTTGTTCCCTAGAATTTGGAGGCTTTTTCTGTATCTTTATATCACCTTGCTATGTAATCTGTCTTCAGTACAATTTTTTTGACCTCATCGACTCGTTAGGTTTAAGATGAGCAGTTTTGTTTGTTCTCCTTGTTATTTGTCCGATTCTGCAATTGTTTTTCATATAGGTGCTTTATATTGAATGGATTCTGATGCTAAGTTTACAGGACTATTTAATCTTTTTGTCAGATTTGTTTAGTTTTAGGCAAAGCTTATTATAGAGGTATTGGGTCTTTTCAGATGTCAGACACTATTAATGAATAATGTTTCCTGGTTTTAATAGATGATCTAATTAGATCTGTTTTCCCTGTCATGTGTGGTGTAATCTAAGTATTAACACTTTTTCTACCATGGGAACCTAGTAATTGCTTCTTTTATATCTCGTCAATACATTTATCGCTTATTTGATCTTTTACGATCTAAAGTAATGTCTTACTGTTTGTTTGGGTCATATCACTGGAAAGAATTGATATTCACTATTACTGTGTCTGATAACTTATCTTGCCTGGTTTTGTCCTTGTGCAGTGTAAGTCATTAAATGGTTGTCCACACCTTGTAGGTCCCTATCGCTTCCTCAACCTTGCGTTTATAGATGTTATCTGTCCAGGGTGTGTATTATTAATGATAGTTTGGAGGGTTTTAAGCAAAATCAGTCATTCCAGATGTTGTTAATCCCTTTGCCCAAGGCCGAGGTACCTTTGTTTCAAAGCATGCGTCATCCTGGTATCTTGCTGCAGAAGTGCTTTACGTTATCCATATTTTCATTGATTAATTGATGACGTATGACTTAGTATCTGATCATTCGTCACACCTGATAGATTATCTGGGGTAGTCATGAAGGGGAGCTTGTGGTGAGTGCTTGGTGCGTTGTTGACGCGTTGTACCTGGTGTGGCAGGCGGAGGTGGCACCGGCATCCCAGTGGCAGGAGGGGGTGGAGGGCACCGCGTCCTGGTGGTGGTGAGGTGGAGGGAAACATGTCCCGGGTGGCAGGAGGGGGTGGAGGGGGCACCCGGCGTCCTGGTGGTGGTGAGGGGGGTGGAGGGTGTACCGGCGTCCCTGGTGGTGAGGGTGGAGGGTGGAACCGGCGTCCCGGGTGTGGTGAGGGGGTTGAGGGCACCTCGGCGTCCCAGGACAAGCTGATTGGTAGATTTTTGCGTTTTCCGATCTGACGGTCCTCTGATGTCACAGTCCTCATTTGAGCTAACAGCAGTCGGGGAAGCCAGGCAAGATGAAAGCCAGCTGGTAGCTTGCAGGTCAGTGTTTGTAATGGCAGCTACCGGTGTTTAATGGGTGAACTGAACAGCAAATGGTAGAATATGAAATGCAGGCCGGTGAAATGTAATGGTGTCAGAGAAAATGGCAAGGTCATGGTCTGTGCCTGTAGGTCATGCTCAGAATATAAGTCAGGTTTGAATGTATATCATACACTGTGTGACTACATTAGAATAAAATGGCATGGTAAATACAACAGGTTGAAATAAATAAATAATAAATGAATACAAATATAAATATGTTGCAGGCTGTGCTCAGAATGGTACTGCAGGTCACAGGTCAGCCAGTGTTTGCAGGCTGCAAGTCAGAATATAATGGGGTATCAGAACTTTGTAGGCTGGTAAGATGTAGGCTGGTAAGCTGTAGGCTGGTAAGCTGTAGGCTGGTGAACTGCAGGCTGGCAGGCTGAGGACAGGCTGTAGGCTGGTAAGCCAGGGTGGTGGGCAGCTGTAGGCTTTGGCAGGCTGCAGGCTGGTGCTGCAGGCTGGTAAGCTGTAGGCTGGTAAGCTGTAGGCTGGTAAGCTGTAGGCTGGCAGGTTGTAATCGAACAGAGATTGAGTACCGTAGGTCAAGTGTCGTGTAATGCGCATTGGTAATGGTGTTTCGCAGGGCTGGTGTCGGTAGGCTGGTAAGCTGTGGCTGGTGTCGGCCGGCAGGCGTAATGGGCAGTACGTAGGCCGGTGCTCGTAGGCTGGTGTCCGTGGTATTGCGTTGCAGGGGCTGGCAGGCTGTAGGCTGGTAAGCTGTGGTGGCTGGTAAGCTGTGGTACGGTGTTGTAGGCTGGCGAACTGTAGGTTGGTAAGATGTAGGCTGTAAGCTGTAATGGTAAGCTTGTAGCTGGTGAACTGTAGGTTGCAGGCTGTGGTATTGGTAAGCTGTAGGCCGAGCTGGTATTGGTGCCGGTGGCTGGCAGGTCAGAAATAGTGCTCGCAGGCCGGCGCTCGCAGGTCATGTTTCGGGTATCGGTGTTCGTGCCTGGTATTCGGTATTACACTGTAATGGTGTTTCGTAGAATAAAGTCAGGCTGGTAAGCCGGTACGGTACTGTAGGTCTGGTGTCGTAGTACGGGAAAGTCAGGCAATGGTGTCAGTATATTGCGTCGAGACGGTAGTATTGAATACACAGAATAGTAATGTAGGTTTGGTAAGTTGTAGAAGGTAAGCCAGGTCACAGGTTGTAGGCTGGTGCTTTAGTGTCAGCTGTAGGCTGTGGTTGCACAGAACTGGCTGTAAGATGGGGGCTGGAATAGAAATATAAGCTGTGGCTGGTGAACTGTGTAATGGCAGGCTGTGCACAGTCGCGGTATCGCGTCGTACTGGGTGTCAGGTATCGCGTACGTGGTACGGTGCTCGTATAATGCGCCGTGTACCGGTGTCAGGTACTGCGTTTCGCAGGCCGGCAGTACCGCGGTAATGCGTCGTACGGGTGTCGGTGGGCTGGGTGCTCGCAGTACGGGTGTTCGTAGTATTACAGGTCGTGGTACTGGCGCTTTAGGCCGGGTGTTTCGTATTGCAGCCAGTAGTCGCGGCTTCGTAGGTCACAGGCTGTGGTATCGGTACCGTAGGTCGGGTGTCAGCAGTAATGGTGTCGGTCAGTGCTGTAGGTTGGCAGGTCTGTGGCCAGGCATTGTGGTACGGCGTTTGTATCGGCAAGTCAGTAGACAGGCTTCAGTGGTGGCTACAGGCTGTAGGCTGGTGCTGTAGGCTGGCAAGCTGTAGGCTGGTAAGCTGTAGGCTGGTGAACTGTAGGCTGGTAAGATGTAGGCTGGTAAGCTGTAGGCTGGTGAGTTGTAGGCTGGTGGAACTGTAGGCTGGCAGGCTGTAGGCTGCAAGCCTGTAGGCTGTAAGCTGTGGCTGGTAAGCTGTGGCTGTGGCAGGCGTGGTATTTGGTAAACAGAATAGCAAGCTGTATATTGTGTTTCAGCTTTCTGCAGTCAGGTGGTCAGCAGGTCATGGTAATGGTGTTTCGTAGGTCATGTTGTATTGGTAGGTTGGTATTGGTGTTTCGTAGGTCAAGCAGGCTGTAGGTCGGTATTGTAGTATCGGTGTCGGGTGGTAATGGGTGCCCGTAGGCTGGTAAGTCAGGCCGACAGGTTGTAGGTCGGTAAGCTGTAGGCTGGTGGCGGCTGTAGTGTTGCAGGCTGGTAAGCTGTAGGTCGGGTGTGTCGTGGGGCTGCATGTAGGCTGGTGTTAACAGTTTAGGAAATATGTTTGTAGTATTTAGCAGGTTGTAGGTCATGTTTTTCACAGCTGCAGTTTTGTATTGGTGTTTGTATTGGGTGAACCAGAATTGAAAAAAGATGTAGAGAAAATAATTTTACTGAGAAACATGCTGCATACTGCTGAGTCACGGCGAGGTGAGTGTTTTGAACAAGTCCTTATAAGAACAAAATCGCCTTTTCTTAGACTCAAATCCTCACCTGTCTGCAATGAACCACCCCAGACCAAAACAACCTTTCTGGGTCATTCAGTAAATTAACATTATCAGCACGGCCCATTTAAAGATCATAAGATGTTAATATTCCCTGATCATCAAATATTTATGCACATTAACACCGTGGAACACCATGGGCTCATTCCGCCCTCCCACACAACTAACCTTCAGACATTAAGAAACCTCTATATCGCTTCTGATGCAACATAACCATTCTAACCTATAATTCATTTTCTCTGTTAGACTTCACCAAAAAAAGCCTTCTGTAATTATCAGTACATATCTCAGGTTTCACAGCCATTTCACAACATGTTTCGTACTTGTGCCACACTAATCTATCTTTTACTCCTCTTATTTCACCTATCTGTACAACAGATATTTATAACACTCTTAAGCAGAACCCTTTTTTTGTCGTAATAACGTTTTACATACCTGGCAGTTTGCCTGGCCTAGTACTGCAGACCCTTTTGTTCCCACACAAACCTTGTAACAGCTAATCAAAAAAACTGTCTGTATTGCTGATGAAATAAGAGGTCAGCCATTTTTGCCCGGCAACAACAAAGACTAGTGACTGGGGTTTATACAACACCACATTTATGAACTTATAAAGATGTTGGTCTGACACAACCATTTATCAGTCACATTAGTTAATGTTTATAAATGTCTATAATGTGTGTATAGGGGACAAAAGTTATTATTAATATCCAGTTTTTCATTTGTCAGACATTGCCAACTTATTTGACTCCACAAAATGATAGCAAATTTTTTGTAAAGATCATTTTCTTAAGCAAAATAATTTTGAGGATACTTGCCAGGTTCGACCCAGTAGCTGATGGACGATTGAGCAACTGATCTCCAGCGGTTACAGGTCTGGGATGGCACGAAAGGGACTCAGCCTCGATCCAGCGGAGGGCACGGCAGCTCTAATCCTCCGGGATCAAAGCCACCTCGCACTATCTTCCGAAAGGGAAGGAGGTTTAAACCATTGGCACAGACACTGATTACCGTAGATACCGACCTAATCTTCCCATCTTGATCTGCCTGTCTTCTCATGACCCAGAGGTTGTATGACCCTTGTTTGCACATCCTATACGTATACAATGAGGCCAGGACACTGGTTTAAAACAGAATGTTCACTTGAGGAGACTTTCAGGAATGTACGGTGGAGTCCCTGATGAGCAAGCAATTGAATACTCACATGGGTCACCACATATACAGATAGCACAGACCCAGCAGAGCAGTTCACACGCCATCATAAAAATACAGTGGATTACACGCTCGACACACTTTCCCTCCCTCTCTTCATCCTCCATGGGGCATATGTCAGCATTGGTCAGCATTATGAAACACGTGCCTCCCATGTATTGTTTTTCTTCTTCTGTCGTCCATGATACTTTTCCACAGGTTGGTTAGAGCTCAGAGGCTGCCGTTAGACCTCTCAGCCAGGCCGCCTGCTGGGATCTCTCGCCGCCACAGGTCGTCTGGTTGGGAAGCACTGTTGGGACCCTGGTCAGCCTGAAAAAGACCTCAGCATCTGCTAGGGACCCTCATCAATCATATAATAACCTCAGCATACACAGTGGATCACACATCATTGACACACACACATGTTGAGAGTGAAGTCACAACAGTTGTGGTCCGCTGGTGACCTCGCAGGTCACCACTTGCAGAGGTCACTGGACCTAACTGCTGCACTTCTCTCTTATGTGTGTGTGTAGTCACATGTATACTGAGGCCATTACCTTCCCTCCAGGTGGTTGGCAGCTCCACAGGGCGCCTTCTGGCTCAACCGAAGGACCAAATCCACCCCTGGGGCGAGTGGAGAGGCTGGGCACCTATCACATTACCAGTTGCCCGCGCACCTAGCAGTAAGTAGGCACCTGTGGCGTTAGCAGACTCCCGTAAGTGTTCACCTAGCAGTAAGTAGGTGGTACCTGGTGTTAGCAGACTCCCGTATGTTCACCAGGCAGTGCGCATCCTGGGGGGAAGATACCAAAGGATCTTAACAAAATAGGCCACACTGATGCTAAGACTATAACGAATCCCCGGAAAATAACGAAAGATTCTGGTTTACAAAATATTGACAATCATCAAGCCTGTTGTTTCTTTTTACCGGACAACTAATGATTACAATATAACTAAAACTAAGTACAAAACCCATATGCGATACCGTTACATAAACAGTGCGCCAAGTTAATAAGACGATAAACTGTAGTTATGTATCTATCAATATAATCCATCTATCGGGCTTATAATCCATACATCTTATCAAAAATATAATCCATCTACTCGTATTATAATCCATCTATCGTATTATAATCCATCTATCGTATCACCAGTATTATAATCCACTATCGTATCATTGTATTATATTGCATCTATCGTATCTATTGTAATATATTGCGCATCTATCGTATCGCACAGTTATAAATGCACTCCAATGTAATCTTACAACAAGCAGCTACAAATCCACGCGTCATACAATCATTGTATTATTTATAACCATCATCGTACCCTTTAGCAAGAAGTCTACACTATCGTCTCTCTGGTGGTCAAGCTTCTTCGCTGATTCTAACTTCTTTTGGAACCTCCTTATCGTCTTTTTCCTCTTCCCCGCCACTTGCGTTGTCTCATTTTTATTTACACCCACTTCCTTTTCTTTTATAATCCTCTTTCTCTCCACTCCCACATTCACTCTTCTTGATCCTCACTTTTCCTGAATTTATTAACACCTCCTTCCTCTCAGCCCTCGTCATCTTGATGCTTCTTACGTTGTGTCTCCTCTGCACCAGCATCTCCTTCCTTGTCTCTAATTGTCATTCTTATCCTTGACTCTGCCTTATTTACTGTGAGGTCGAGCCACAGGAGGAGGAGGAGGAAGAGTGAGAAGGTCAGAGAAAGGAGAACCGAGAACAACGGGGAACAGGCTAGAGAGCGCTAGTAGAGAGTTACTACAGGGAAGAGGAGCATACTGGGGAAGAATATACCCAAAGAATAGAAACACACTGGGAAGAGGGAGCACACTGGGAAGAAGAGGAGCATACAGGGAAGAAGGAGAGGTACTGGGAAGAGGAGCACACTGAGAAGAGGGAGAGCACTGAGAAGAGGGGCAGGGAAGAGGAGCACTGAGAAGAGGGACACAGGAAGAGGGAGCATCACTGGGAAGAATAGAAACATACTGGAAGAGGGAGCATACTGGGAAGAGCAGCATACTGATAAGAGGAGCATACTCAAGAAGAGGAGCATACTCCTGAGAATAGGCACACAGGGAAGAGGGGAGCATACCTGGGAAGAGGAGACACTGGAAGAGGAGGCACACTGAGAAGAGGAGCATACTGAGAAGCAGGGGCACAGTGGACATACCAAGAATACAATTGAGAAGAGGAGCATACCAAATAGGAGCATACTGTGAAGAGGAGTGATACCAGAAGAGGAGCATACTAAGAGGAGCATACTGGGGAAGAGGAGCATACAGGGAAGAGGCACAGGGAAGAGGAGCATACTGTAAAGAATAGAAACATACTGCAGTGAGGAGCATACTGGGGAATAGAAACATACAGGGAAGAAGAGGAGCATACAGGGAAGAAAAGAGTGAGCATACATGGAAGAAGAGTGAATGGAAGGAAAGAGCGAGGAAGATGTCAGTCTGCAGCCCAAACATCTTGGAACATGACCCGACCACCATTCCTTGTGCATGGCTTGGTTCAGCGTCCTACAGGTCCTGAAGGGGCGTCCTAACAGGCGTCCCCACATGGTCCCAGCGGGTGTCCCAGCAGGGTCCCAGCGGGCGTCCAGCAGGGGTCCTAGCGGCGTCCCAGCAGGGTCCCAGCGGCGTCCCAGCAGGGGTCCAGCGGGCGTCCCACAGGCGGTCCAGCAGGGTCCCAGCGGGCGTCCCAGCAGGGTCCGCGGCGTCCCAGCGGCGCCCCAGGGCGGTCCAGCAGGGGGTCCCAGCGGGCGCCCAGCAGGGTTCCAGCGCGGCCCACAGGGGGTCCCAGCGGGCGGCCCACAGGGTCCCAGCGGGCGGCCCACAGGGGTCCCAGCGGGCGCCCAGCAGGGGTCCCAGCGGCGGCCTAGCAGGGTCCTGAAGCGGGCGGCCCACAGGTCCTAGCGGGCGGCCCAGCAGGGTCCCAGCGGGCGGCCCAGTGGGTCCCAGCGGGCGGCCCAGCGGGCGGCCCAGCAGGGGTCCCCGGCGTCAGCAGTCCTAGCGGGCGCCCTGCAGGGTCCCAGCGCGAACAAATGGAAGGCAGAGGAAGGGAGAGCACTTGGACGACAGGAAGAAATAGGAGGCGATGTCTCATAATGCGAGTAGTGATGTCAGACAACCTTATACATGGAGAGATGAGAGAAAGAGAGGAGAGAGGGATGACAAGGTACTGTCAGCATTAAGGCACGGTCCACTTGTGCATTTTATGATGTGACCAAAAAGACTCTGTATACAGGTCTCTGTGCTATCTCTGTCGCTGTCTCCATGGGGGAACCCTGACCCATCAAAATTTTGTGGAAACAAACAAAAAATTACACTGGCTCATGTCAAGACTTCTTCACATTGGGTTACAGAAATTTCCTAAAATTATCAAGTTATACTTTACTATAGTTCATCCTAAGAACATTCAGCCTCACAGCTCATTGTACATAATACCTTAAGCATCTCATCACGGGGTAGTGCTAAACCAGTAAGGGTCATACAGCCTCAAGCGTGAGAGACAGGGCGGAACCCAAGATAGGGAAGATTAAATGCATCTCAAGCAGTATCAATGTCTGATACTGTGGTTTGCAACCCTCCTTCCTCTGTGGGAAAGATGCTTTCGTGCAGGTGGAAAGGCTTTTTGATCCAGAGAGTTAGAGCTGCCGTGCCCTCCTGGACTGAACCGATTCCTTCGTATCCCAGACGTATAACCTTGGAATCAGATATAACTGAACCATCAACCTGGAGAAAATAGCGTCATGAAAGGTCCCTCAGCCTAGAAGAGTTCAAATTATCTCCTCAAAAATATTTTAGCTAAAGAAAATGATCTTATCCTTAAAAAAATTGCGCATTCAGGAGTCCAAATTAGAGTTGGCATTAAGAAATACGTCCACAAATTGAAAAACTGGATAACAGTTGTAAATAACTTTGTCCCCTATACACACATACATTATGAACAGTATATAAACATTAACCAATGTGACTAGTAAATGTCTATGTCGGACCGAAGCTGCCCTTATAAGTTCCTTCTGCTGGATTGTATTCCAGTCACTGTCTGCTGTTCTTTAGTATACCAATAAAATAAACGATGTATATAACATCAAAGTATGTTAATTAGAGACTCAAGCTTGCAATATCAGGGGCACAAGAACCCAGGAAGACTTAACTGTTACAAGGGTTTCAGTGTGGAGACAAAAAGGGTTCACAGTACTAGGGGCCGAGAGCAAAACTGCTAAGGGCGTAAAACGTTGGTATGTCAGCCCCATAAAAAAAAATAAGAGGAAAGCCAGTTCACAAAACAAAACAAGATGGAGAAGAGTGACGCAAAGTCACACATCTGTTGTGCTGAAATAGCAAAACAAAAGAATAAAATAGATTGAAGAAAATAACGCAAGAAACATATTGTAATAACTGTAACTCAGATATTATGCCCTATTATCACCACGCAATAGGGGCATAAATTGTCCCACAGTGACAGAATTAACAGGAAAGGTGCAAGTGGAGCCATGTAGGTTAGTGAATAATTTATGTTGCATCAGAAACGATATAGAGGTTATAAGCCAAGGGCTGAAAGACAAAAAGAGTTTATTTAAAGGGAAAAACGGAAATTCCTGTTTTCAAGGGGATGTTCCACAGGGTCATGTAAACCCCCGTTGTTCCCAAAATAAAATTACATTTATTAGGAATAAAAACAAGTTTTCCGATCCAAAAAGGCCGTCAAAAATTTTTGATGTAGACACTAGGTACTGGGTGACTTAGAAAGGTTATTATTTTAGTCTAAAAGTGGAGATGCAGTTTATTGCAGACAAATAAAACCCAGTCCAGAAAAAGTTTTTTTTCAAAAAGGGCTTGTTCCCCATTTTACCCCAACCCCCGCGACTCAAACTTGAGTATGCAGCGCCAGTGGGGGAAACCCCCTGATAAATTTATTTTAATCAGGGGGGAAACGTTAAACCGTCGGGGGTATAATTTAAGGCATTTAGGATCGATCAAGGGTAAATAAAAACCACCTTTTACCAAAAACTCGTGGAAAACTATTCCCCGGGGAACCAGACAGTTTGACGAGACGTGAACATTCATACGAATAGTTTTACAAAAGATTCCTAGTGTTCCCATCGCTAAGTGGTCGTTTTCTGGGGGGTGGGGGAAATTACCTTAGTCCGGCGCCACCGGGGGGTAGTGGAAGGTTAATTTTGTCGCTAAAGGCTGCACCGGGGGGGGAATTAAACCAAAGCCCTGGCCCCCCCGGGGTAGGGAAACATTGGGGCGCCCAATGGTTTTTCCACCCTGGGAAAGGGAAGGTTCCCCCTCGCCGGGCCTTTCCGGGGGGTAGTGGGAAAGGGACCCTTTGTCGCAAAGGTCCCACCGGGGGGAGGGGAAGGGACCTTATCGCCAAAGGTTGCTACCGGGTGGGAAAAATAAACCCGTCGCCAAAGGTTGCCACCGGGGGTGGAAGGTTACCTTAGTCGCCAAAATTTGCCACTGGGGGGTGGAAGGCCCCCCTTTGTCGCCTGGTTGCCACCGGGGGAGTAAGGAACTTAGTGCCGTTTGGTTTTGCCACCCGGGGGGTGGGAAGGCCCCCCGGGGCGGCCCTGGGGGGCCCCCTTTGGGGGGAGTGGAAGGTACCATCGCCATGGTTGCCACCGGGGTGGGGAGTGGAATTACCCAGTCGCCAATGGTTGCCACCGGGGGAGTGGAAGGGGTTTCCCCCTTTGTCGCCAAGGGTCGCCACTGGGTGGTAGTGGAAGTTACCATCGCCTGGTTTTTCCCCCCGGGGGGGTGGAAGGTTACCTTGGGGGCCGGCGGCCACTGGGGAGTGGGGACCCCGTCGCCATGGGGCGCCCCTGGGTGGAGGGGAAACCCGGGGGCCCCTTCGCTACCCGGGGGGGAATTAAAACCCCCGCCCTGGTTGCCACTGGGGGGGGTGGAATTTTAGTCGCTGGGGTTGCACCCCCTGGGGAGTGGGAAAGGGTTTCCCAGTCGCCAAAGGTTGCCACCGGGGGGGTGGAATGCCAATTAGTCGCCGGGGGCCACCCGGGGGTAGGGAAGGTACCAGTCGCCCTGGTTTCCCCCGGAGGGGAAAAAAACCCCTTTTTTTCCAAGGTTACTCTGGTAGTAAAAGGGTTTCCTTATCGCAATGGTTTACCGGGGAGGGGGAAAGGTTTTTGTCGCCTGGGTCCTACCGGGGGGGGAGGGGGAAAGGGACCTTATCGCCAA
>WNWK01042932.1:0-15746 GCA_009830355.1 Cherax destructor | reverse complement strand
GAAGTGAAGAGTGAAGTGTGAATGACGCTGGTGACCTAAGTGAGGTGTGAGTGACGCATGGTGACCTGAGTGAGGTGTGAGTGACGCATGGTGACCTGAGTGAGGTGTGAGTGACGCATGGTGACCTGAGTGAGGTGTGAGTGACGCATGGTGACCTGAAGAATGTCATGTTGGGATGAGGACGGGTAGACGATGAGATCACGTGACTCCTGTATTGCTGGGTTGGTGCTGCTTTGTCTGTTTGAGTATTATGTATGACAATACTTTAGAAATTTTGTGGTTTCCAGTGTTACGTTCTATTGTGCCGGTGACGGCGATTAGCGAGGCTTCTAGACACCGTCGGCGTCTAAGGTCTTGTTCAGTGAGAATGAGTTGTGCCTCATCCCAGTTCATCAAATGCCCCGTGGAGTCGTCTCTGTTACTGGCATTTCGATGCTCGTTCAGGCGGACCGCAAGATCTCTGCCTGTTTTGCCTACATATTTCATGGGAGAGAATCCACAAGGGATCGTGTAGACGCCTGCTGTGGACGTTAGAGGTGTGGGGCTGCGTTTCTTAGTGAGGTCTTTGATAGATGATGTGTTTACGGTGGAAACATTTATGTTACTCTTAGCCAGTGCCCGGCGAGTATTCGTGGCAACATCACCACATGGGAGCACTTTGAACTGCTTAGAGGGCTGTTCCATGGGGGGGTTTGTTGAGGATAACTTGTGCCTTGAGTCTGCAATCTCGGATGAAGAAAGATGGAAACTGAAGACGTGTAAAGGCTTGTGTTATGTAAATACATTCTTCTTCAAGAAAACAAAGACTGGAGATGCGAAGAGCTCTCAAGAAGAAGCCTCTTTTAGTGAGGGTGTCTTGGTGTGAATAGAAGTGTATAAGATCTTCCTTGTTGGTAGGTTTTCTATACACTTTGATGAGAAGTTTATCACTTTCGGGAGATCTGCGCAGGAGTCCGTCGAGGATAGGAAGTTTGCCATCTTTTTCGAGTTCAAGTGTAAACTTTATTGATGGTTCAGCTGCATTGATCTTGTTGAGGAGGACCTGGATATTGAGACGTCTCGGATAGAAAACTAATATAAAGTCTGAAATAAAACAAACAGAGTCTGTCTGGATAGAATTTTCAGAGGGGTGTGAAAAATTGATTTTAGGCGTGATTTACCGTCCTCCAGACTTAGATAGGGAACAAGGAAGACTACTTTGGGAGGAAATTGTTAAGGCCACAAGGCACGATAACGTAGTAATTCTAGGGGACTTTAACTTTAGTCAGATTAATTGGAATTTCTTGACAGGGAATTTAGAATCTAACTACTTTTTAGAAGTAGTTCAGGATTGCTTTTGAAGCAGTTTGTGACAGAACCTATAAGGGAAAATAACCTACTTGACTTGGTTCTGGCAAGCAAGGAAACCCTTGTTAATAATTTAGAAATTACAGAGGAACTCGGCTCAAGCGACCACAAGTCAATTACCTTTAGCACTGAATGGATGTATGATAGTAGGGATAATTCAGTAACGGTCCCAGATTTTCGCTTAGCAGATTATAATGGACTTAGAGAACACTTATCAACTGTGGACTGGGGTGACGAAGAGAGGTATCAATATGACAGTTTTCTTAACACTATACAGGCTGCCCAAAGAACATTTATCCCGTATAAAGAGTATCAAGTAGAAATGACCCAAAATGGATGAATAATAGGCTCAAGTATCTTTTAGGGCAGAAGAAAGGAATTTATAGGCGCATAAAAGAGGTGAGGGTCATCTTATAAATCAGTATACTGACATTAAGAGGGATGTTAAAATGGGGATAAGAAAAGCTAAACGGGACTATGAAATTAAAGTTGCTAGGGATTCAAAAACTAACCCAAAAGTTTTTTCCAGGTTTATAGAACAAAAGTTAGGATAAGATAGGTCCCTAAAAATAACTGATCAAATAATAACGATCCCAAATGGATTAACAGGAGGCTAAAACATCTATTAGGGAGAAAAGAGAATTATAGGCGCATCAAAAGAGGAGATGTTAACCTTATTGACCAATATGTTCAGTTGAAAAGAGAAGTAAAAAGGGGATTAGAAAGGCTAAACGTGACTATGAGATTAAGGTTGCTAATGAATCAAAGACTAATGCAAAAGGGTTCTTTCAAGTGAGGGAGGGAAAAGGTAGGACCTCTGAAAATTGGGAATGGACAGCTGACGGATAACGAACTGGAAATGTGTTCTCTATTTAATGACTATTTTTTGTCAGTCTTTACACAAGAAGACGTAAATGAGATTCCAGAAATTAACAATTATTCAGTTCCTGAAGAATTCAAGTTAACTAATATTACTGTCACGAGGGACATGGTTATCAAACAGGTAGATAAACTGAAGCAAAATAAGTCCCCGGGACCCGACGAGTTGTTTTCCAGGGTACTTAAAGAATGCAAAATGGAACTTAGTCAGCCATTAACGAATGTGTTTAATACGTCCATCCTAACTGGTGTTGTGCCAGAGATGCGGAAGATAGCTAATGTAGTTCCTATATTCAAATCAGGGGATAAGTCAATTCCATCAAATTACCGTCCAATAAGCCTCACATCTATAGTAGGCAAATTATTAGAATAAATTATAGCTGATATTATTAGAAGTCACCTTGAAGAACATAATTTGATTAATGAATCTCAGCATGGGTTCACGAGAGGTCGTTCCTGCCTGACAAATTTACTGACGTTTTTCAATAAAACATTTGAGGCAGTAGACAGTGATAAAGAATATGATATAGTTTACTTGGATTTCAGTAAGGCCTTCGATAGAGTACCTCACAAGAGACTCTTAAGAAAGGTGGCAGCTCATGGTATGGGAGGTAAAGTTCTAGCATGGATAGAGGCATGGCTTACCAATAGAAAGCAGAGAGTTTCCATTAATGGGGTCAAATCTGAATGGGGATTAGTCACTAGTGGCGTTCCACAAGGATCAGTTTTAGGCCCATTGTTGTTCATAATTTACATAAATGACCTTGATGAAGGAATTGCAAGTGACATGAGTAAATTTGCTGATGATACAAAAATAGGCCGTATGATTCATTCTGAGGAGGATACCAGTGAACTCCAGGAGGATTTGGACAAATCAATGTCTTGGTCTGAAAAGTGGCAGATGAAGTTCAATGTGGATACGTGTAAGGTACTAGTCCTTGGTAATGAAAATATCCCTCGAATTTATAAACTAGGTGAAGTAGAGCTTGATCATACAGAATGTGAAAAAGACTTGGGAGTCATGGTAAGCAGGAATCTAAAGCCAAGACAACAGTGCATAAGTGTGCACAATAAGGCTAACAGATTACTAGGATTTATTTCAAGAAGTATACGCAACAGAAGTCCAAAAGTTATTTTACAGCTAGTGAGACCTCATTTGGATTATGCAGCTCAGTTTTGGTCTCCTTACTACATGATGGATATAGATTCATTGGATAACATACAAAGAAGAATGACTAAAATGATTTACAGTATAAGAAATCTCCCGTATGAAGATAGACTTAGAGCGTTGAATCTCCACTCTCTGGAGAGACGTAGAATGAGGGGAGATATCATCGAGGTGTACAAGTTGATGATGGGCATAAACAAAGGAGATATTAATAAAATACTGAGGATATCAAACCAAGTAAGAACCAGAAATAACGGATTTAAATTGGATAAATTTAGATTTGGAAAGGACATAGGCAAGTACTGGTTTTCGAACAGAGTTGTAGATGCGTGGAACAATATTCCGAGTAGGATGATAGATGCTAGGACCTTGGGTGGTTTTAAACCCTTTACCGGGCACTCCCTGGAAAATGATAATTTTGAAATGTATTTCATATGAGTGGATAGAGTAGTTCAATGTAAGGATAATGAGCCCATATAATTGAAATTCTAAAAATAACTTTTCGAGCAATTGCAAATATTCGAGGACCGTTTTTTAACGGTCCTGCTCGGTAAAGGGTGTCAAATTCTGAATGCTGCAAATTTGCAATTGTTAATAAAACACCAAATAAGTATTTTTCTATTTTATTATACTAATAGACAATATCAAAAACATTAATGGAACTTGTTTCCAAACATAAATCATATTCTCCCAAACCCTTTGTGACCCCCCCCCCCCCCGAGAAACCCCAAACGACCCCCAGGTTAAGAACCGCTGCACTAGACTGATGAAATCTAAAAGAGGTAAAGGGAGGTCATTGTTTTCTGACTCAGAATGTTTTTATTGCAGCATCAGTAGGGACGTTGGTAAAGAGGACTGTGACATTGAAGGAAGCCATACTTTTGTTTTTAACATTCAGGTTGGAAATTTGAGTGAGGTGGGCTTGACTGATGGTGCCCTGATGTGTTGAAAGGTATTTGGCAAGGTGGCCAGCTAATCTGTGTGGTGCACCCCCTATGCCCAAAGTGATCTGGTAAAAGTTTAACCAGGTCAACCGAAACCACCATGCCCGTATATCCTTCCTAAGACACATAAGCCTGGCATCCCACTACGACCTATCACTTCGGGCATAAGGAGGGCACTACATGGATTAGCTGGCCACCTTGTCAAATACCTTTCAGCACTTCTGGGCACGATAGAAATAAATGGTATAAAATACCGACACAATGGAAAAATAAACACATAAGCAGTATATTGTGATCCTTTATTGACAACGTTTCGCCCACGCAGTGGGCTTTATCGAGTCACAAGCAGATCTGTCTGTAACTCGATAAAGCCCACTGCGTGGGCGAAACGTTGTCAATAAAGGATCACATTATACTGCTTATGTGTTTATTTTTCCACATCTGGGCACCATCAGTCAAGCCCACCTTAAACACTCAGGTGACATCTCTCGAAATTTCCACCCTGAATGTTAAAAACAAAAGCATGGCTTCCTTCTATGTCACAGCCCTCATTATAATGCCTAGTGGATCTCTGTGTTAATTTCAACTTCTTCAAGTATCAGGATATCTGTTACGAAGATTTGTGATGTGCAATGGTCAGCCCACTCAGTGCTGTGCTTGCCAGTCTCTTCATGGAAAACCTAGAGATAGAGAAATTCAGCACCCTTATTCCCAACACCTTTACCTGGCTAAGATACGTTGATGATATATTGGTTTTCTATCCGAAACGTCTCAATATCCAGGCCCTCCTCAACAAGATCAATGCAGCCGAGCCATCAATAAAGTTTACACTTGAACTCTAAAAAGATGACAAACTTCCTATCCTCGACGTCGTCCTGTGCAGATCTCACGACAGTGATAAACTTCTCTTCAAAGTTTATAGAAAACATACCAACAAGGACGCTCTTATACACTTCTATTCACACCAAGACACCCGCACTAAAAGAGGAGTCCTCATTGGCTTCTTGGGAGCTCTTCGCATCTCCCAGGACCGAAACGTTTTCTAATAAATATGTCCTAGTGTTTGCTTACGTGTTTTTCTAAACCAACTAAGAGGATTGTACTTCTCTTGTCACTTGCATATACCATCATATAAACTTCCAGGGGTTTAATGTATGTCAGCGGAGAAGCTTTGCAGATGGTGCTGGTGTCTTAAGTAAGTGTTGTAGCTTGTGTTGCTTTCTGGTAAAACTTATGTGTTTCCTCGACGTATGCCACCCTTCTGCCTGATCCATGGCATGATTAACGTATTTTATTTGTGCAAAACATTCTAGATGTCAGTTTCACACCAGTTTCAACAGTATGTAGTCGTGTCCGCACGTATGTGGGAATAGAGGTAGCCAAGGTCAGCCAAGGTCAGCCAAGGTCAGCCAAGGTCAGCCAGCCAGCCTTGTACAGTGAGCTACTCACCTTCAACCTTAATCCCCATCCATGGCTCTTTATCAATGTCACTCAGCTTCACAGAATACTTTAATTAAATTTATAATTTATTTAAGTTTCATATATATGAAATATCAATAGTTTTCGCCGTATGTTCCATGATCTTGATCTTGTAGACATTTTTAAAACGTTTAAAGTGGTTCGCATTACATAGTTTAGATTTTAATTAAGTAAACTCTGTAACATTATCAACATACGTAATTTGTTTATTTCATTAATATTAATAAAACTAAATAAAAAAAATATAAACACTAATAGGTTTATCACAGTCGATGTCTTACGAATGAAAATGGAGCGTCTGGCTGTGAAAAATGGCGGACACTGTTGCTAGAATGACATCATTGTAAACTCTATTGGGGGCTTACGCGACGGTCTGGAGTTTTGAGACTCTCTGACCGCGGGTTCGAACCCCACCCGTGGTATGGTTTGTTTCCAATCGTGTCATTACGATTTCGTGAGTATAGGTGTGTAGACTGTAGATTTTTTGAATGGTAGTAAGAGGTAGCATATGCGTGTGAAGGAGGAATGTAAAGGAGTACTTTACAAATTTATATGAGCTGCGCAGAGTCTTGTAAGAGCAAGGTCCATATAAGTGGGGGTAGGCTCATGGCGCGCGTCCGTGCGCAGGCGCGCAGATGGAAAGAAAGAGACGAAAAAGACACTTCAACAATCCGATTTCTTTTTATGATTTTTTTGGGGGGTATTTTTCCATAATATATTAAATTACAATTTGGCATTGTTACAAAGTGGGAGGAGCCATGGCAACCATGAGAGGCGAGGGAGGAGTCTCAGTAGTGATGGTGACACCATGATGGTAGACCAGGAGAGGCGAGGGAGGAGTCTCAGTAGTGATGGTGACACCATGATGGTAGACCAGGAGAGGCGAGGGAGGAGTCTCAGTAGTGATGGTGACACCATGATGGTAGACCAGGAGAGGCGAGGGAGGAGTCTCAGTAGTGATGGTGACACCATGATGGTAGACCAGGAGAGGCGAGGGAGGAGTCTCTGTAGTGATGGTGACACCATGATGGTAGACCAGGAGAGGCGAGGGAGGAGTCTCAGTAGTGATGGAGACACCATGATGGTAGACCAGGAGATGTGAGGAAGGAGTCTCAGTAGTGATGGTGACACCATGATGGTAGACCAGGAGAGGCGAAGGAGGAGTCTCAGTAGTGATGGTGACACGATGATGGTAGACCATGAGATTCGAGGGAGGAGTCTCAGTAGTGATGGTGACACCATGATGGTAGACCAGGAGATGTGAGGAAAGAGTCTCAGTAGTGATGGTGACACCATGATGGTAGACCAGGAGAGGCGAGGGAGGAGTCTCAGTAGTGATGGTGACACCATGATGGTAGACCAGGAGAGTCGAGGTAGGAGTCTCAGTAGTGATGGTGACACCATGATGGTAGACCAGGAGAGGCGAGGTAGGAGTCTCAGTAGTGATGGTGACACCATGATGGTAGACCAGGAGAGTCGAGGTAGGAGTCTCAGTAGTGATGGTGACACCATGATGGTAGACCAGGAGAGGCGAGGTAGGAGTCTCAGTAGTGATGGTGACACCATGATGGTAGACCAGGAGATGTGAGGAAGGAGTCTCAGTAGTGATGGTGACACCATGATGGTAGACCAGGAGAGGCGAGGGAGGAGTCTCAGTAGTGATGGTGACACCATGATGGTAGACCAGGAGAGTCGAGGTAGGAGTCTCAGTAGTGATGGTGACACCATGATGGTAGACCAGGAGAGTCGAGGTAGGAGTCTCAGTAGTGATGGTGACACCATGATGGTAGACCAGGAGAGGCGAGGTAGGAGTCTCAGTAGTGATGGTGACACCATGATGGTAGACCAGGAGAGACGAGGGAGGAGTCTCAGTAGTGATGGTGACACCATGATGGTAGACCAGGAGAGTCGAGGTAGGAGTCTCAGTAGTGATGGTGACACCATGATGGTAGACCAGGAGAGGCGAGGAAGGAGTCTCAGTAGTGATGGTGACACCATGATGGTAGACCAGGAGAGACGAGGGAGGAGTCTCAGTAGTGATGGTGACACCATGATGGTAGACCAGGAGAGTCGAGGTAGGAGTCTCAGTAGTGATGGTGACACCATGATGGTAGACCAGGAGAGTCGAGGAAGGAGTCTCAGTAGTGATGGTGACACCATGATGGTAGACCAGGAGAGGCAGTTTCTTCACCTCCTCCTCGGTTGTGTGTATTTCATCCAGCACTTGTTGGTTTACCTCTCTATTCTGAATTCCTGGAGTCCTTCCTGTCTCCTCTGTAAATACTTCTTTAAATCTCATGTTGAGCTCCTCACATACCTCTTGGTCGTTTCTTGTGAACTCCCACCTTCCTTCCTCAGCCTGATTACCTGGTCCTTGACTGTTGTTTTCCTCCTAATGTGGCTATACAACAGCTTTGGGTCAGACTTGACTTTTGATGCTATATCATTTTCATATTGTGTGTGTGTGTGTGTGTACTCACCTAGTTGTACTCACCTAGTTGTGTTTGCAGGGGTCGATTCATAGCTTCTGGCCCCGCCTTTTCACTGGCCGCTACCTGGTCACGCTCCCTGTTCCATGAGCTTTATCATACCTCTCCTTAAAGCTATGTATGGAACCTGCCTTCACTACATCGCTTCCCAAGCTATTCCACTTCCCGACCACTCTATGACTGAAGAAATACTTCCTAACATCCCTGTGATTCATTTGAGTCTTCAACTTCCAACTGTGTCCTCTTGTTACTGTGTCCCATCTCTGGAAGTCTGTCTCTGTCCACCTTGTCAATTTCTTTCAGTATCTTATATGTCGTTATCATGTCATCCCTATCCCTCCTGTCCTCCAGTGTCGTCAGGTCGATTTCCCTTAACCTCTCCTCGTAGGACATACCCTTTAGCTCCGGGACTAGTCTTATTGCAAACCTTTGCACTTTCTGTAGCTTCTTTACGTGCTTGGCTAGATGTGGGTTCCAAACTGGTGCTGCATACTCCAGTATGGGCCTAACGTACACAGTGTACAGGGTCCTGAACGATTCTTTATTAAGATGTCGGAATGCTGTTCTTAGGTTAGCTAAGTGCCCATATGCTGCAGCAGTTATTTGGTTGATGTGCGCCTCAGGAGATGTGCCTGGTGTTATACTCACCCCAAGATCTTTTCCTTGATTGAGGTTTGTAGTCTCTGGCCCCCTAGACTGTAATCCGTCTGCGGTCTTCTTTGCCCTTCCCCAATCTTCATGACTTTGCACTTGGTGGGGTTGAACTCCAAGAGCCAATTGCTGGACCAGGCTTGCAGCCTGTCCAGATCCCTTTGTAGTTCTGCCTGGTCCTCGTCCGATTGGATTCTTCTCATCAACTTCGCATCATCTGCAAACAGGGACACTTCAGAGTCTATTCCTTCCGTCTTGTCGTTCACAAATACCAGAAACAGCACCGGTCCCAGGACCGACCTATGTGGAACCCCACTCGTCACCGGCGCCCACTCTGACACCTCACCACGTACCGTGACTCGCTGCTGTCTTCCTGACAGGTATTCCCTGATCCATTGTAGTGCCTTCCCTATTATCCCTGCCTGGTAATCCAGCTTCTGCACTAATCTCTTGTGTGGAACTGTGTCAAACGCCTTCTTACAGTCCAAGAATATGCAATCTACACACCCCTCTCTCTCTTGTCTTACTGTTGTCACGCTGTCGTAGAACTCCAGTAGGTTTGGGTGTGTGTATACTCACCTAGTTGTGGTTGCAGGGGTCGATTCATAGCTCCTGGCCCCGCCTCTTCACTGGCCGCTACTGGGCCACTCTCCCTGCGCCATGAGCTTTATCATACCTCTTCTTAAAGCTATGTATGGAGCCTGCCTCCACTACATCACTTCCTAAACTATTACACTTCCCGACCACTCTGTGACTGAAGAAATACTTCCTAACATCTCTGTGATTCATCTGAGTCTTCAACTTCCGTGTCCCCATGTTGCTGACTCCGATCTCTGGAACATTCTGTCTCTGTCCACTTTGTCAATTCCTCTCAGTATCTTTTATGTTGTTATCATGTCCCCCCTATCCCTCCTGTCCTCCAGTGTCGTCAGGTCGATTTCCCTTAACCTCTCCCCGTAGGACATACCCCTTAGCTCCGGGACTAGTCTTGTTGCTTCTTCACGTGCTTGGCTAGGTGTGGATTCCAAACTGGTGCTGCGTACTCCAGTATGGGTCTAACGTACACAGTGTACAGGGTCCTGAACGATTCTTTATTAAGATGTCGGAATGCTGTTCTTAGGTTTGCTAGGCGCCCATATGCTGCAGCAGTTATTTGGTTGATGTGCGCCTCAGGAGATGTACCTGGTGTTATACTCACCCCAAGGTCTTTTTCTTTGATTGAGGTTTGCAGTCTCTGGCCCCCCTAGGCTGTACTCCGTCTGTGGTCTTCTTTGCCCTTCCCCAATCTTCATGACTTTGCACTTGGTGGGGTTGAACTCCAGTAGCCAATTGCTGGACCAGGCTTGCAGCCTGTCCAGATCCCTTTGTAGTTCTGCCTGGTCCTCGTCCGACTGAATTCTTCTCATCAGCTTCACATCATCTGCAAACAGGGACACTTCGGATTCTATTCCTTCCGTCATGTCGTTCACAAATACCAGAAACAGCACTGGTCCCAGGACTGACCCTTGTGGAACCCCGCTCGTCACCGGCGCCCACTCTGACACCTCACCACGTACCGTGACTCGCTGCTGTCTTCCTGACAGGTATTCCCGGATCCGTTGTAGTGCCTTCTCTGTTACCTCTGCCTGGTCCTACAACTTTTGCAATAATCTCTTGTGTGGAACTGTGTCAAACGCCTTTTTACAGTCCAAGAATATGCAATCTACCCACCCCTCTCTCTCTTGTCTTATTGCTGTCACCCTGTCGTAGAACTCCAGTAGGTTTGTGACACAGGATTTCCCGTCCCTGACACCGTGCTGGCCGTCGTTGATAAGCTCATTCCTTTCCAGGTGCTCCAACACTCTTCTCCTGATAATCTTCTCCATGACCTTGCATACTATACATGTCAGTGACACTGGTCTGTAGTTTAGTGCTACGTTCCTGTCTCCTTTTTAAAAAAATGGAACTACATTTGCTGTCTTCCATACCTCGGGTAGTTGCCCTGTTTCGATAGATGTGTTGAAGATCATTGTTAGGGGTACACATAGCTCCTCTGCTCCCTCTCTCAGTACCCAAGGAGAGATGTTATCCGGCCCCATCGCCTTTGAGGTATCTAGCTCGCGCGCGTGTACTCACCTAATCACCTAATTGTGGTTGCAGGGGTCGAGACTCAGCTCCTGGCCCTGCCTCTTCGCTGTCTGCTACTGGGTCTCCGCTCTCCCTGCTCCATGAGCTTTATCATACCTTGTCTTAAAACTATGTATGGTTCCTGCCTCCACTATATCTTTCTCTAGACTATTCCACTTCCTGACTACTCTGTGGCTGAAGAAGTGCTTCCTAACATCCCTTTGACTCATCTGAGTCTTCAGCTTCCAGTTGTGTCCCCTTGTTTCTGTGTTCCCTCTCTGGAACATCCTGTCCCTGTCTACCTTGTCGATTCCCCGCAGTATTTTGTATGTCGTTATCATGTCTCCTCTGACCCTTCTTTCCTCCAGTGTTGTTAGTCCTATTTCTCTCAACCTTTCTTCATAGGACAGACCCCTGAGTTGTGGAACTAGCCTTGTCGCAAACCTTTGCACTTTCTCTAGTTTCTTTACGTTCTTGACCAGGTGTGGGTTCCAGACTGGTGCTGCATATTCTAGTATGGGCCTGACGTACACGGTGTACAGTGTTTTGAACGATTCCTTGTTTAGGTAACGGAACGCTAATCTTAGGTTTGCCAGTCGCCCATATGCTGCCGCAGTTATCTGGTTGATGTGTGCCTCCGGAGACGTACTTGGCGTTATACTCACCCCAAGGTCTTTCTCCTTTGCCGAGGTTTGTAGCCCTTGTCCACCTAGCCTGTACTCTGTCAGCGGTCTTCTTTGTCCTTCTCTTTGGGATTGAATTCGAGAAGCCAGTTGCTAGACCAGATGTCAAGCTTGTCCAGGTCTGTTTGAAGTCCTGCTTGGTCCTCTTCCGATGTGATTCTCCTCATTAATTTCACATCATCTGCGAACAGAGACACTTCTGAGTCTATCCCATCCGTCATGTCGTTTACATATACCAAGAATAACACTGGTCCTAGGACTGACCCCTGCGGTACGCCGCTCGTCACAGGCGCCCACTGTGATACCTCATCACGCACCATGACCCGTTGTTGCCTCCCTGTGAGGTATTCCCTGATCCATTCTTGTGCCCTTCCTGTTATACATGCTTGTTCTTCCAACTTCTTTACTAATCTCATGTGAGGAACTGTGTCGAAGGCCTTCCTGCAGTCCAGGAAAATGCAATCAACCCACCCTTCTCTCTCTTGCCTTACCTCTGTACGTGTGTGTGTGTGTGTGTGTGCTGTGGGGCAATTCTGAGCTGAGACCCAAAAATCGAAAAAAATCTGAATAATTACTTAGTCTTACCGAAAAATTGAGCAAACATCTGGCAACAATTTCTTGTGCGTCTCGTCTCTGTACGATAATTACATAAAAAGTTATCGTAATTATAACAAAAGGTAACTACGTCATCAGCGCGACTCATGTGATAACAGTAACACGTGTACCATCATAACAGTAGCACACATGTAACTTTTCATATTTTATTTTGTGTATTTTTGAGCCAGATCTTCTAAATAGTAACTGGCAATCATCAGGGTAGCTGTAAGAAGGAGCTGCTCGCACTATAGGTAGTTAGTACCGACTAGAAGTCAGAAGAAAATGGAGGTGTGCCGCTTCGTCTGACAGCTGTCTACCCTTGGGAAGTCACTTTTTCGCCTTTCATTGTATAAATTTTCTGTACACGATACCTAGAAAGAGGAAACAGTTTGCTAAGAACATTAGCAAGAAGAAGAGAATGCGCTTAGAAGCAATGCAAAAGGCTATAAAAACAGAGAGGGCGGCAGCTGGTGTGGGTGACGCCACTCAGGTACCACCATCATACTCCTCTGAAGACTAATTGTTGTTCAATGCTGCTGAACTATTGGATACTTCAGGAATAATGTCTATACAACCAGTTCTACTCTCAATAAACGTATAAAGGCACTATGAGTATTTTTACCCACTATATACTAACGTTCAATGTATTCCTTGATTTTTCCTGAAAGTGCATTTGTTTGTATTTCTTCTGGCGCTTCTTCAGAATGATCGGTTCATAAATAAAGTTATTCAGGGGACTTTGACTTTTTAATGAAGCATTCTTGGGTAATAATCCCTTCCATTTTGCATACCATTGGTGTAAAATGCAAAAAAAAAAAAAAAAAAAATATAAAGTCTCGGCAATATTATTGTTTTTGGGTACCATAAAACATGTTATTACATTATTTGCATCCACCAAAAGTCAATTTGGCATTCCTTTATCATTTGTGATTATCAACAGTGATTTCGAGATTGCCAATGTTGACCACTGTTGCTAAAAATGTTGCCATGTCCAACTTTTCACAATTTTATTTTTTATAACTATGTATTGGACAATCTTGATGCAACTTTTACCACATAACGTTCAACATACCTAACGTGTCTGGTAAAAATTTCAGCGAAATGGTACAAAGGAAAAAAAAATTACCCCACAGCACCCTTAAGGGGTCACGAGGGGAATATGAGGGGTAAAAAATTTAACCTAAAAAATTATGGAAAAAAATATTTTCTTACCAAACAAAATAGTGCATAATTATGGCAACATGTTGATGTAATCAGCGTCTCTGTATCATAGTTCTAAGTATGTTTTTTCCAAAGATGTAATTTTATTTTATTTTTCCTGTAATCAAGAGGGCCTGTTGACAATGAGCCCTTGTGACCATTATCAGGTTATTGATAATTTTGAGAAGAGGCTCAGGTTGTGGCCTTTGATTACCAGAGAAGTGAGTGTGAGAGTGACGCCTTAAAACATTAAAAACGTTTTGAAAACTGAAAATAATGAACTTCATTTTAATAAATGGAAATTAAAAATCTAAAATTATAGTTCAGAACTTGAGCAAAATTTCTCCAATATCAAAATAAATTAATTGACAGAATGAATGACACATTTTCATTGTGCAGTTTAAAGTTTTTTAGCTTTGATAAAACATATTGAAAGGGAAAAAAAAATTATTCTAATACTTGAAGTTAAAATTCATCAATATAGATAAACATTACTCAGATTCTTAAAACTAAACATTCTCAAGTTGAAGCTGAGAAACATGAATGTTTTCCTATTTCTGGAAGTTAATCTGTTCATATGAGATGTTTCTATAATGGTGAACAATGTTTCACTCTCCTAAAGACGGGAGTGAACTACCATGGAAGACAGAGGTTTTCTAGTACAGTAGTGGAATGGAAGACAGAGGTTTTCTTGGACAGTAGTGGAATGGAAGACAGAGGTTTTCTTGGACAGTAGTGGAATGGAAGACAGGTTTTCTTAGATATATAGAAAATATACACAAACATTATCAAACGTTGTCAAGGTTAGGAAAGGTTTTCACTCCATAAGAATACTTTTCTTAGAAAGCTTACTAGATACAGATGAAGAGTGGCAGCATTGTCAAGTAAACAGATTAGTAAATAAAGAATCCAGAGATAGTGACACAGATAAAAACTATTATTATAACACCAGAAAAGTTCACGTATACAAAAGTTAAACAAAGATACAAAAATAAAATGAAGGAGACAAGACAAAAAAAAATGTAGTGACAAAACCTGAGTAAAGACAATCAAGGAAAATGTAGAAACTTATTTTGGGACTGCCTTCTTGTAAGCTGCACTGGGCAAGCACTGTTGACACCAACACTCTGAGACACTTCTCTCAGACTTACAAGTGGCTAAGGGACAAATTTCTAGCTAACTGCAGTAAGGGGAATCCCACACTGCCTACACGATACTGGAAGGGGGGTTTAGCTTACTTGATGGAGTGAAATTGTTGTTCCTGGACATCCTTATCTATAACCCCCTCCTAACACCATGTGCAGTGGAGAACCTTAATCTGCAAATGAAGTGGTAATTAGTGTCCTGCCTGCATCTCAGAGTTCCCTGCTTTCTAAGGATATCCCTTAAGCAATATATGCAGTAACACTAGCTTCCAGACTTGAACTTAAGAGACGACGCTGGTACATACCAATACAAAGGCGTCTGTCCGCTTAAAACCCACAGATAACTCACTAACGTTTCCCCCAGAAAACTGGCCAGATACTGAGAGAAAGAAAGTCTAGTCTTACTGTAATGGGTCTGGATGGAGAGAGATATCCGCGGTACTTCGGGATCTCTCCTCCGGGGCCCCAGGACAGATGTTGAGTCACGTGGGGGATGCTGCTTGTTCACAGCACCTGTAATCTGGTTGATGTCCAATCTGGTAAGAACGCAGGTCAAGCGTTGTGAGCTCCACACTGCCTAGATTCAAGTGTGGGCTGCCAATTCTCGTTAGCTAACCTATCCCAAGGTTCGTCTATTTGGGCTTGTATCTACCTATATTAAGGTGCTAAAACTACATTATTAATATCTAACGTTGCCTTAATAGTCCTAATATTAGTTTCTAACTGTACAAACTTGCCTAGGTGTTCCTAGGTGAATAAATCTATCATTTAAAATGTACACAATTGTTACCTTCGTCAACTTGAATGGGTATGTTTTGTTTTGGTTGGGTGTGTGGGTTTATAAACTCCAAGGGGCGATCCATGGTATGTTTAAGGCTCCTAACGGCTCACTTACCCTGTGGAACTTTAGTGACTAAAAAGTTTCCACAGAAAATGTCAGAAATACTTAAAACAACAATGAAATAATAATAGAAGCCGGAAAACCAAAAGATCTGCTAATAAAAAGCCTCTGAAACCTGCAGTTTTGACAACTATGGAAGGAAAGAGACAAAATGCAG
>WNWK01042931.1:0-15746 GCA_009830355.1 Cherax destructor | reverse complement strand
GGGCCCCACGGTACCTGTAGCCTAGGGGTCCCACAGTACCTGTAACCCGGGGGGCCTCACAGTACCTGTAACCCGGGGGCCTCACAGTACCTGTAACCCGGGGGCCTAAAAGTACCTGAAACCCAAGGGCCTCACAGTACCTGTAGCCCAGGGACTTCACAGTACCTGTAGCCCAGGGACTTCACAGTACCTGTAGCCAAGGGACTTCACAGTACCTGTAGCCCAGGGACTTCACAGTACCTGTAGCCCAGGGACTTCACAGTACCTGTAGCCCAGGGGCCTACAAAACCTTAATCTGACTCTACCTGCAACTACACCAATATTACTCCCTCTCATCTACTAGTTACAGTAGTGTGCATATTAATTGGAACAGTGACGAAATAAGACATTTATTTTGAAAATTAATGTTTATTTTGAAAATACACAGCAATGATAAGACAGATAATTGATTTAATAAGATATGACACCCTTTGCTTTTATAAACATTGCTACACGTTGCGGCATAGACTCGACCAATGTTGAACATATTTTGCCAAGTTCTTCGTCGTGGTACCAGGTCCTAATAACAGCACCAATTAGCTTCTTTACAGTTGAACAGTCCTGTTTCGTGATCCTGCCCATAGATTCTCAGTTGGGTTGAGGTCAGGAGAATCTCCAAGAGAATTTAGAATTTGGAAGAATGTCAGCATTTTTCTGGTGTGGATCAAGATCCTCCTGGAAAATACCTTCTCCATTAGGAAAGTCTCTATCCATAATGGGAAGCAAAGGAGTTGCCAGGATTGCCTTGTATTTGTCACTGCTCATCGTTTCTCAACAATAACAGCCTGTCCAGGGCCGTTAGCAGTAAAGCTACCCCAAAATATCTTTTTAGGTGGGTGTTTTGGCGCTTGTTGAATGTGTCCATTTCGAAGAGGTTCACCTTTGCTTCGTCTCACTTACCATTGATCTGTACCCGTGTGCTTCAAAATGCCGGTTCGGCTGAAAATATAACTTTGTTCATCTGTCGTCCATCCCTTATGATCGAGAGCCCATCGCAGTTAGTAATTGTTTCTTTACTAGCTTTCTGACAGTTCTACTAACTTCAAGAAGCATTCATCAAACAGTTGAAGAATCAACATTTACGCCAGCTGAAGCCAAATCTCTCTGCAGATCTTTGCTGGTTTTCCTGGGATCCTTCACACTACTTCTTACGATAAGTATGTCATCATGAGGTGTTATCTTGCTTTTTCTTCCACATCTTCCTCGATGCAGAGCTCCACAGTCACCAGTGTCCTCAGCTCTCTTCACAATCTGACTAACAGTTGACTTTGCTAGGCTCAAATTTTCAGTGATCTGTCTCATACTCAAATCAACATGTTTTTTAAGAGATATAATACTTGCACACTTCCTAGGTGTAATATCCATCATGAATTTCAGCAGTAATTATGAATTGAAGGGAAGAATCTGGCAAAACCACAGTCACTCACAGAGCGCGCTTACAGGAATAGCCTTACAGAACAACAGCTGTTGTAGCACTGACGAAAGTCGAAGGGTAACGTCACAGCTGGATGGTTGCCAGTAGTCGGCATCAAACTCTTCTGAAAAGAAAAGAACCGAAACTACATTAAGCCGGAGACTAAAACATATTAAGAGATAATCACAATTAATTTGCTCACTACTGTAATAAGGAGAATATCAGGACATGGGAATAATATCGGTAGCCCTTCTAGTGGATGGCCTCGGTCAGATGACCAAAGCTCCAGCTGTGCTTCTTCATATGACTAAAACCCGCGTCAGAAACACTTGTCTTGTTTCCTGACAAATCTTACCTAGCCAAACCTGTAGCCCTTCTTTTTGTGCTATTTTGATAATGGCAATAATAATAATAATAATAATAATAATAATAATAATAATTATTATTATTATTATTTTTTATAATAATAATATTATTATTATTATTAAAAAAGTGCTTTTAAACCTATACAGCCGTTTCTAAAACCAAAGGAAGGTGACTTAAACAAAGACACACACATTCAGCATCCCTCATTAATAAGTTCTCAGGTAAGAGGTACATGGCTATGTCAGTTTAAATTGCCCCTCTGAAATGCAACATCCCCACCAATCCTCTAAAGTGCAGACACTATCCCTCTCACAACTCCACTCTGGTTTAAGAGAGTTACACAAGCTTACTGGATGTTACACAAGCTTACTGGATGTTACACAAGCTTACTGGATGTTACACAAGCTTACTGGATGTTACACAAGCTTACTGGATGTTACACAAGCTTACTGGATGTTACACAAGCTTACTGGATGTTACACAAGCTTACTGGATGTTACGCAAGCTTACTGGATGTTACGCAAGCTTACTGGATGTTACGCAAGCTTACTGGATGTTACGCAAGCTTACTGGATGTTACGCAAGCTTACTGGATGTTACGCACCTAAAACTCAAGCTCTCCTTTACACACTTTCCTCAAGCCTCTCCTGGGATGTGTACCCTACACCGTCTTCTTCTGCGTCATCTATACGGGTTTGACATTAATAATAATATTGATAATACTTTTAATAATAATAATATTGATAATGCTTATAATAATAATAATAATAATAATAATAATAATATTGTTAATGATAATAATAATAATAATAATAATAATAATAATAATAATAATAATAATAATAATAATAATATTGATAATGCTAATAATAATGATAATAATATTGTTATTGTTTTTATTGATATTATCATAATAGTAATGAAAGACCTTCCTTCAACCCTATGATTTATTCTTCCTCTTGAAAAATTTATCTTGATTCAACTTTTTTTTTTAAATGACTAAACCAATAAGCAATCCTGCATGTTATTCCTTCTGTACATAATATTCACACCAGAAATATATCTCGTGCCTGACATTTCTACTGCCTCCAGCCTCCTTAAAGCAGCAACAAGCACAAATTACATACATACATCACTGTATATTCTTCATCTCCAAGTGATACAAAACCTTTAAACAGAGGTTTCAACACTACCTGCCTTCCTTTCTCTCATTTATTTTATAATTCCCTACGTCTTTCAGGCATCTATTTTCCTACATATTCCTTGCAGTCCGTTACACAGTGTTTCTTTATCTAGAGGTTTTCTTACTCTCCTCTCTGTGTTTCCTTCGCTGTTAACTTTCAACTTCCTTCATTTACAGTTATTTTCCGATTCTCCCAAAAGCACTGTGTCATCAGTGTCAACTTCTTTAATGCGAAAGTGAATATCTTTGAAGTTCACACGTCACGTATAAAACGGGTCATCTATATGATTAAGAGCAGTGTCAGGAGACACTTGCTCTGTCAGTGTCAGGAGACACTTGCTCTGTCAGTGTCAGGAGACACTTGCTGTGTCAGTGTCAGGAGGCACTTGATCTGTCAGTGTCAGGAGACACTTCCTGTGTCAGTGTCAGGAGACACTTGCTGTGTCAGTGTCAGGAGACACTTGCTGTGTCAGTGTCAGGAGACACTTGCTGTGTCAGTGTCAGGAGACACTTGCTGTGTCTCCTGGTGACTACTATAACAACTTTGAACTTCACACATTTTCCATAACAAACTAACTTTACCTTCTTTTACAACTTTGTCTAAAAGTAAATCTAAAAACATAGTAACATCAAACATTTCTGCCCAAGGTATATTTTTACTGGAAAATATTATTTTCCGCTACACAAAACAGCTTTTTAAACTAAATAACTCTTTATAACTTTTAATAAACTACACCAAATATCTGGCACATTGCAGCCCCACCCGATCTACTCAAGCGTAAGTCTTTTTTAAATCCATAAATGCAGCTTCGGATGATTCAGTACGGCATATTCAGTACGGATGATTCAGTACGGCATATTCAGTACGGATGATTGAGTACTTAAATGATTTAATGCGACCACTTGGTACGCAGTTTCCCCTAACTTCCGTAATATATTTTGTTCTAACTCTCAGTAATAATCCAACCGTATTCCCTATATACACAACTGATTTATTTACTTTTAATTCCTCACTCTAACATGTCCCTTTTCCCATTTCAATACTATATTCCCACCTGATTTTAGCAACTTGGTCTTAATTCCATTATCTTTTCTTGTTTATCTTCTTTCATCTTAGTAACTGCGTCACCCATTTCCTCTACACTCATCTTTGGTTCTTCCCTTCTCATAGAACCCTCAACCAGTCACTAAATTACTTCCTCCCATTCGTTATCAATAATTAACAGACATTAAAATATTCACTGCATTTTGAACAGCCTTCATTACATGACTTATTAACTGCTAAGTCATTTAATTCCATAGACTATGACAATATATTAATCTCTCTCTACAACTATATCTCAATCTTTTAGTTTAACTTTTTTTTTTTTTTTTTAGATTTATTATCATATCTAGACAGCACAACACCTCCTGCGCTTGCCTCTGCTCTGTGGGTTTCTCTCTTACTCAGATTTGCAATTTTTTTGCACTAGTCAATAAGAAAGAATACTTTTAAACGAAAGCCAATAGGCTAAGTTGCTTGTCAATGTCTTTATATGTGTACTCACCTGTATGAGCTCACTTATATGTAGTAGCGACAAGCTCCTGGCCCCACCTCTTCGCTGGTCTCTACGAGGTCCACTTTCTCCTGAAGTCAAGAGCTTCTTCTTAATGCTATGTATGGATCCCGCCTCTACCACTTCACTCTCCAGAGTGTTCCACTTTCTGATAACTCTAAGGCTGAAGAAATACTTTCTAATATCTCTAAGCCTCGTCTGAGTTTTCGACTTCCAGCTGAGCCCACGCATTCCTATTTTCCATCTTTGAAACATTCTGTCGATATTCCCATTGTTCAATACTTTTCAGTATTTTGTAAATTGTTATCATGTCCCCTTCCCTAGTCATCCTGTCCTCCAGTGTCATTAGGTTGAGTTCCCTTAATTTCTCCTCATAGAACATACTCCGTAGCTCCGGGACTAGTCTTGTTGCAAACCTCTGCACTTTCTCCAATTTCTTGATATGCTTGAACAGGTCTGGGTTCCAAACTAGTGCTGCATACTTCATTATAGACCTGACGTACAGTGTACAGTGTCGTAAATGACTCCTTAGGTTTGCCAGACATATTTGTTGCAGCAGTTGATGTGCGCGGTATGATACTCACCCCAAGGTTCTTCTTCAGTGAGAAGAAGTAATAGCTTTTATCACTTTTTACTCATGTGCAAGTTGACTGTTCTACCTTATTGTATTATTACTACTACTACAACTTATATCACTACTACTACTACAACTTATATCACTACTACTACTACAACTTATATCACTACTACTACTACAACTTATATCACTACTACTACCACCACCACTAGTATTACACCTCACTCTGAGCATATATATACCCTGTGTGTCCATGTATTGTTTGTAACGGCTTGACAAAGCTCCTGGAGAGCGAAACGTTGCCACAATAAAATGTCACATTAGTTGCATTTGTGTCCTTTTACTTAACATATTGTCGGTAATTCTACCAATATTAAAGCAGTTATTTGGTTGACGTGGGCCTAAGGAGTTGTGCTAAAAATTATGCTCACCCATGATCCTTTTCTTGAGTGAGTTTTACAACCTCTGACCTCTGCTGGACCAGGATTGCAGCCTATCCAGATTCCTTTACAGTCCAGCCTGATCCTCATCCGATTGAATTCTCCTCATTAGTTTCATTAACTTCACATCGTCTGCAAACAAGGACACTGCTGAATCAATCCCTTCTGACATGTCATTCACATGTACCAGAAACTGTACCGGTTCTAGGCTTGACCCCTGTGGAACCCCGCTTACCACAGGCGCCCATTCTTACACCTCATCACGTACTATGACTCGTTGTTGCCTTCCTGTCAGATATTCTCTGATCCATTGCAGTGCCTTTCCTATTATACCTGCCTGATATCCTAGCTTTTGCACTAATCTCTTGTGTGGAGCTGTGTCGAAAGCCTTCTTACAGTTCAAGAAAATGTAATCTACCCACCTCTCTCTCTCTCTCTTGTCTTACTGCCATCACCTTGTCGTAAAACTCCAGTAAGTGTGAGACACAGGATTTCCCTTCCCTGAAACCGTGCTGGTTGTCGTGCATACGCTCATTTCTTTCTAGGTACTCCACAGCTCTACTTCTGATAATCTTTTCCACGATTTTGCATACTATACATGCCAGTGACACTGATCTGTAGAATAATGATGCGTATCTATCTCCTTTCTTAAAAATTGAGACTACATTTGCTGTCTTCCAATCCTCAGGTAGTTGCCCTGTTTCGATAGATGTGTGGAAGATTGTTGTCAGTGGCACTCACAGCGCCTGTCCCCCCGCCTTGCTTAAAGGCGTCCACACCACCGTATGTCCTTGGATGGCGGGTACAACATCTAGTTTGGCTAGATGCGCCGTTCTTAAGGATTGTGTTGTCTAGTGGTCTCTCTAAAGCATCATGTGTTTTCGCTCACCATGAGGCGGGCCAAAGCATCATGGGTTCGACTTCTTGGCAAGTCGAAGTGTATATATATTATATATATATATATATATATATATATATATATATATATATATATATATATATATATATATATATATATGCGCAAGACAACCACTATGAAAAAATAGAAGAATTCCAGCGCTTTCGTGACTACTCACATTATCAAGGAACTATAAAAGGAAACGTGAGAAGAAGGCTTATAAAGAGGCAGAATACACCTCACAGTCACATCACACTAACAAAGACAACACCTCACAGTAGCGTAACATCTCACGACTCTGTGAAGAGGAACATAAGAAAGGACCTGAAACTCTTCCCAAGAATTAAGATTAGTCCAATTTATCATTAAATTCTTCCCAAATTTTATTAATTATAAATGAATCCAATTTATATAAACCAAAAGAAATATTCATATTATTTTCAAAACTGCTTTTAATGAAACATGATTCTATTATATTCCTCTCAACCATGGACTTGCTTGATACAACCTTCTCAGCATTTTGAAAATCAATTGGATGGTTAAAGTCTCTCACATGAATAAATAGAGCATTAGAATCTTGTCCAGTTCTAATGCTATATTTATGTTGTTTTAATCTTAGTTCAAGACTTTTACCAGTTTGACCATAATAAACTTTATCGCATATTTTACAGGGAATCTTATAGACACATCCGTCAGCATTTTGGGGGGAATTTTTTATCAAAAGTCCTTTTACTGTATCAAGATTTTTAAATACAACTTTGATATTAAAATTCTTAAGAAAGGAAGGTATATCAACCAAGTTTTCATGGTAAGGGAGAACCAACATATTTTTAGTTGAATAAGGTTGGTTGTCCCTTTTTGGATTGTAAAAAGTATTTCTAGCTATTTTAAAAGATTTATCAGTTATGTTTCTTGGGTATTTTAAATCATTAGCTATTTCATAAATTTTTGAGATTTCTTCATCTATGAACTCTGTACTACAAATACGTAAAGCTCTCAAAAACATAGAAGAGAAAACCGACACTTTAACTCTATCTTGATGTGAAGAATAATAGTGTACATAGGAACAATTATTTGTAGGTTTTCTGTAAATTTTAAATTTAAAGTCAATGTTACCCTTAATAATAAACACATCTAGGAAGGGGAATGAGTTATTTACTTCAAATTCAACAGTAAAATTTATAGAATGAGCTAAGCTATTTAATTTAACAAGGAAATGGTTTATGTCTACATTCTTAGGCATAAGGCACAAAATATCATCAACATATCTATACCACTTAGCTCTATTGGGAAGGATTGTGTTAAGCAATCTTGTTTCGAAAAATTCCATATATAAATTACTAAGAACAGGTGAAAGAGGATTTCCCATTGCCATACCAAATTCTTGGGAAGAGATTCAGGTCCTTTCTTATGTTCCTCTTCACAGAGTCGTGCGATGTTACGCTACTGTGAAGTGTTGTCTTTGTTAGTGTGATGTGACTGTGAGGTGTATTCTGCCCCTTTATAAGCCTTCGTGTCATGTTTCCTTTTATAGTTCCTTGATAATGTGAGTAGTCACGAAAGCGCTGTAATTCTTCTATTTTTTCATAGTGGTTGTCTTGCATATTTTGATATCACCTGTTTACTGTGATCGTTTTGCATATATATATATATATATATATATATATATATATATATATATATATATATATATATATATATATATAATATATATATATATATATATATATATATATATATATATATATATATATATATATATATATATATATATATGTATATATATATACGTATATATATGTCGTGCCGATTAGGTAAAACTGGTCAATTAGCAAGAACTCATCTAAAATTAGGTCCTTTCTAAAATTTTCTCTTATACGTTTAAAGATATATTTTTTTCATTTATGTTAATGTAAGAATTTATAATTTTGTACCAAGAGAAACTTTGAAAACCTACCTAACCTTATTACAACAAGCGCAATATAATTTAGCCTAACCCAACTAAATATATTTTAGATACGTTAACATTAATTTAATATTAAACAAACACAATAAAATATATTTTTTCGTTATGTTCAGAATGATTTTGGCGAAATATTGCATACACAAATTTTCGCTTGTCTTATATGGCAAGAAGAGCGTTGCTATTTAAGCCAAAATCGCAAGTTTTACCTAATCAGCACGACATATATATGTATATATATATATATATATATATATATATATATATATATATATATATATATATATATATATATATATATATATATATATATATGTCGTGCCGATTAGTAAATCTTCGATTTTGGCTTAAATAGAACGTTCACTGCTATATAAGACAAGTGAAAATTTGTGTATGCAATAATTTCGCCAAATCATTCTGAAATAACGAAAAAATATATTTCATTGTGTTTGTTTATTATTAAATTAATGTTAACGTATCTAAAATATATTTAGTTGGAGTTAGGCTAAATTAAATTGCGCTTGTTGTAATAAGGTTAGGTAGGTTTCAAAGTTTCTCTTGGTACAAAATTATAAATTCTTTCATTAACATAAATGAAAAATATATTTTTAAACGTATAAGAAAAATTTTAGAAAGGGCAATTTTAGATGAGTTCTTGCTAATTGACCAGTTTTACCTAATGTTACATATATATATATATATATATATATATATATATATATATATATATATATATATATATATATATATATATATATATATATATATATATATATATTCATAGTGGTTGTCTTGCATATTTTGATATCACCTGGCTGTCTTCAAGCAGGCACTGGACAAGCACCTAAAGTCGGTGCCTGACCAGCCGGGCTGTGGTTCGTACGTTGGACTGCGTGCGGCCAGCAGTAACAGCCTGGTTGATCAGGCTCTGATCAACATGAGGCCTGGTCACAGACCGGGCCGCAGGGGCGTTGACCCTGGAACTCTCTCCAGGTAAACTCAGGTATATATATATATATATATATATATATATATATATATATATATATATATATATATATATATATATATATATACATATACATATATATATATATTTATATATATATATATATACTATATATATATATATATATATATATATATATATATATATATATATATATATATATATATATATATATATATATATATATATATGTCGTGCCGATTAGGTAAAACTGGTCAATTAGCAAGAACTCATTTAAAATTAAGTCCTTTCTAAAATTTTCTCTTATACGTTTAAAGATATATTTTTTCATTTACGTTAATGTAAAAATTTATAATTTTGTACCAAGAGAAACTTTGAAAACCTACCTAACCTTATTACAACAAGCGCAATTTAATTTAGCCTAACCCAACTAAATATATTTTAGATACGTTAACATTAATTTAATAATAAACAAACACAATGAAATATATTTTTTTCGTTAGGTTCAGAATGATTTGTGCGAAATTATTGCATTCACAAATTTTCGCTTGTCTTATATGGCAAGAGGAGCGTCGCTATTTAAGCCAAAATCGCAAGTTTTACCTAATCGGCACGACATATATATATATATATATATATATATATATATATATATATATGCTCAGAAGTTTGTATCTAGCAAGTCCATGGTCGAAAGGAATATAATAGAATCAAGTTTCATAACAAAATACTTTTGAAAATAATATATATATATATATATATATATATATATATATATATATTTTTTTTTTTTCAACAAGTCGGTCGTCTCCCACCGATGCAGGGTGACCCAAAAAGAAAGAAAATCCCCAAAAAAAATACTTTCATCATCATTCAACACTTTCACCACACTCATTCATAATCACTGTCTTTGCAGAGGAGCTCAGATACGACAGCTGAGAAAAGTCCCTCCCAGCTGTCACTATCTCAGACCCCTCCTTTAAAGTGCAGGGATTGTTCTTTCCATTTCCAGGACTCAAGTCCAACTAAATCAATTAACTGGTTTCCCTGAATCCCTTCACAAAATGTTACCCTGCTCACACTCCAACAGATCGTCATGTCCCAAAAACCATTCGTCTCCATTCACTCCTATCCAACACGCTCACACATGCTTGCTGGAAGTCCAAGCCCCTCGCCCACAAAACCTCCTTTACCCCTTCCCTCCAACCTTTACTAGGACGACCCCTACCCCGCCTTCCTTCCCCTACAGATTTATACGCTCTCCAAATCATTCTACTTTGATCCATTCTCTCTAAATGACCAAACCACCTCAACAACCCCTCTTCAGCCCTCTGACAAATACTTTTAGTAACGCCACACCTTCTCCTAATTTCCACATTCCGAATTTTCTGCATAATATTTACACCACACATTGCCCTTAGACAGGACATCTCCACTGTCTCCAGCCTCCTCCTCGCTGCAGCATTTGCAACCCATGCTTCACACCCATATAAGAGTGTTGGTACCACTATACTTTCGTACATTCCCTTCTTTGCCTCCATGGATAACATTTTTTGTCTCCACAGATACCTCAATGCACCACTCACCTTTTTTCCTTCATCAATTCTATGGTTAACCTCATCCTTCATAAACCCATTCGCTGACACGTCAACTCCCAAATATCTGAAAACATTTACTTCTTCCATAATCCCTCTCTCCAATGTGATATCCAATTTTTCTTTATTTAAATCGTTTGATACCCTCATCACCTTACTCTTATCTATGTTCACTTTTAACTTTCTACCTTTACACACTCTCCCAAACTCGTCCACTAACCTTTGCAACTATTCTTTAGAATCTCCCATAAGCACAGTATCATCAGCAAAAAGTAACTGTGTCAACTCCCATTTTGCATTTAATTCTCCATAATTTAATCCCACCCCTCTCCCCAACACCCTAGCATTTACTTCTTTTAGAACCCCATCTATAAATATATTAAACAACCATGGTGACATTGCACATCCCTGTCTAAGACCTACTTTTACCGGGAAGTAATCTCCTCTCTCCTACACACCCTAACCTGAGCCTCACTATCCTCATAAAAACTCTTTACAGCCTTCAGTAACTTACTACCTATTCCATACACTTGCAACATTTGCCACATTGCTCCCCTATCCACTCTATCATATGCCTTTTCTAAATCCATAAATGCAATAAAAACTTCTCTACCTTTATCCAAATACTGTTCACATATATGCTTCACTGTAAACACTTGATCTACACATCCCCTACCCACTCTAAAGCCTCCTTGCTCATCTGCAATCCTACTCTCTGTCTTACCTCTAATTCTTTCAATAATAACCCTGCCATACACTTTACCTGGTATACTCAGTAAACTTATTCCCCTATAATTTTTACACTCTCTTTTATCTCCCTTCCTTTATATAAAGGAACTATACATGCTCTCTGCCAATCCCTAGGTACCTTCCCTCTTTCATACATTTATTAAACAAAAATACCAACCACTCCAGCACTATATCCCCCTGCTTTTAACATTTCTGTCATGATTCCGTCAATTCCAGCTGCTTTACCCCTTTCATTCTACATAATGCCTCACGCACCTCCCCCACACTCACATCCTGCTCTTCTTCACTCCTAAACGATGTTGTACCTCCCTGGCCAGTACATGAAATTACCGCCTCCCTTTTTCATCGACATTTAAAAGTTCCTCAAAATATTCCCGCCATCTACCCAATACCTCCAGCTCCCCATCTACTAACTCCCCTACTTTGTTTTTAACTGACAAATCCATTCGTTCCCTAGGCTTTCTTACCTTGTTTATCTCACTCCAAAATTTTTTCTTGTTTTCAGCAAAATTTCTTGACAGAGCCTCTCCTATTCTTTCATCCGCTCTTCTTTTGCACTCTCTCACCACTCTCTTCACCTTTCTTTACTCTCCATATACTCTGCTCTTCTTTAACACTTCTGTTTTGTAAAAACCTCTCATAAGCTACCTTTTTCTCTTTATCACACCCTTTACTTCTTCATTCCACCACTCACTCCTCTTTCCTCCTGCACCCACCCTCCTATAGCCCCAAACTTCTGGCCCACATTCTAATACTGCATTTTTAAAACTATCCCAACTCTCTTCAACCCTCCACTACTCCTACTTGCACTAGCCCACCTTTCTGCCAATAGTTGCTTATATCTCACCCTAACTTCCTCCTCCCTTAGTTTATACACTTTTACCTCTCTTACTTGCTGTTGCCATTTTCTTTTTGTCCCATCTACCTTTACTCTAACTGTAGCTACAACCAAATAATGATCTGATATATCCGTTGCCCCTCTATAAACATGTACATCCTGAAGCCTACTCATCAACCTTTTATCCACCAATACATAATCCAACAAACTACTTTCCTTACGTGCTATATCATACCTTGTATATTTATTTATCCTCTTTTTCATAAAATATGTATTACTTATTACCAAACCTCTTTCTACACATAGCTCAACTAATGGTTCCCCATTTACATTTACCCTGGCACCCCAAATTTACCTACTACTCCATCCACAACATTTTTACCCACTTTAGCATTAAGATCCCCAACCACAATTACTCTCTACTTGGTTCAAAACTCCCCACACACTCACTCAACATTTTCCAAAATCTCTCTCCTCCTACACTTCTCTCTCTCCAGGTGCATAAACACTTACTATAACCCACTTTTCACATCCAACCTTTATTTTACTCCACATAATCCTTGAATTTATACATTTATATTCCTTCTTTACCTGCCATAACTGATTATTCAACATTATTGCCACTCCTTCTTTAGCTCTAACTCTATTTGAAACCCTGATCTAATCCCATTTATTTCTCCCCACTGAAACTCTCCTACCCCTTCAGCTTTGTCTCGCTTAAAGCCAGGACATCCAGCTTCTTTTCATTCATAACATCTACAATCATCTCTTTCTTATCATTCGAACAACATCCACGCACATTCAAACATCCCACTTTGACGGTTTTCTTCTTCTTCTTTTTAGTAAGCTTTACAGGAAAAGGGGTTACTAGCCCATTGTTCCCGGCATTTTAGTTGACTTTTACAACACGCATGGACTTACGAGGAAAGATTCTTATTCCACTTCCCCATGGATATGAAAGGGAAAAGCAATAAGAACAAGAACTATTAAGATAAAATCAAAGAAAACTCAGATGAGTGTGTATACATAAACGTGTACATGTTTGCGTAGTGTGACCTAAGTGTAAGTAGAAGTAGCAAGACGTACCTGAAATCTTGCATGTTTATGAGACAGAAAAAAGACACCAGCAATCCTACCATCATGTAAAACAGTTTCAGGTTTCTGTTTCACAGTCACCTGGCAGGATGGTAGTACCTCCCTGGTGGTTGCTGTCTACCAACCTACTACTAGTATAAATTTTATATATATATATATATATATATATATATATATATATATATATATATATATATATATATATATATATATATATATACATGTTGTTCCTAATAGGTAAAGTTGGTCAATTAGCAAGAACTCATATAAAATTAAGTCCTTTCTAAAATTTTCTCTTATATGTTTAAAGATATATTTTTCATTTACGTTAATGTAAAAATTATTAATTTTGTACCAAAAGAACCTTAGAAAACTTACCTAACCTTATTATAACAAGGGCAATTTAATTTAGCCTAATCCATCTAAATATATTTTAGATAGGTTTACAATAATTTAATAATAAACAAACAATGAAATATATTTTTTAACGATCTGTTCAGAAGGATTTTTTCTGAAATTATTGCATATAGAATTTTCGCTTGCCTTATTCGGCAAGAAGAGCGTTTCTATTTAAGCCAAAATCGCAAGTTTTACTTAATCGTCACGACATACACACACACACACACACACACACACACACACACACACAACCCCGCAGGAGGCCAAGAGAAGAATACGACGAGAGCAACAGAGCAATGGTAGACACACTAGCCGAGGTAGCCAGAAGAGCCCACATTGGGAGAGCAAAGTTACTAGTTATGGGTGATTTCAATCACAAAGAGATTGATTGGGAAAACCTGTAGCCCCACGGGGGTCCTGAATCATGGAGAGCCAAGATGATGGATGTGGTACTTGAAAACCTCATGCATCAACATGTTACAGACACTACCAGAGAGAGAGGGGGGATGATCCAGCAAGACTGGACCTAGTATTCACCTTGAGAGTTCTGGACATCGAGGATATCACGTATGAAAGGCCCCTTGGAGCTAGTGATCATTTGGTTCTCTGTTTTGATTATATAGTTGAGCTACAAGTGGGAGGGAGAAGGAATAGGAAGGGAGAAACGAAACTACAAAGGGGGGACTACACAGGCATGAGGATCTTCCTACAAGACGTTCAGTGGGAGAGAGAATTGGCAGGAAAACCGAAAAGAAATGATGGAATAGGTGACAACCAAATGCAAAGAGGCAGAGGAGAGGTTTGTCCCCAAGGAAACAGAAGTAATGGGAAGATCAGAAGAGACCTGGGTTTACCCAGAGGTGGGGAGACAAAAAATAAGTGTAAAGGGAATGGAAAAAGTACAGAAGACAAAGGACCCAGGAAAATAAAGAGATTAGCCGAAGAGCCAGAAACGATTATGCACAGGTAAAAAGGGAGGCTCAGCAACAATAGAAAATGATATAGCATCAAAAGTCAAGTCTGACCCGAAGCTGTTGATAGCCACATCAGGAGGAAAACAACAGTCAAGGACCAGGTAATCAGGCTGAGGAAGGAAGGTGGGAGTTAAGAAATGACCAAGAGGATGTGAGGAGCTCAACATGAGATTTAAAAAGCATTTACAGAGGAGACAGGAAGGACTCCAGGAATTCAGAATAGGAGGTATACCAACAAGTGCTGGATGAAATACACACAACCGAGGAGGAGGGGGGAAGAAGATGCCAGGAACTCGATACCTCAAAAGCGGTGGGACCTACAACATTTCTCCGTGGACCTTAGAGAGGGAGCAGAGATGTTGTGTGTGCCACAACAAAAATCTTCAACACATACACTGAAACTGGGCAACTACCTGAGGGGTGGGGAAAATGGCAAATGTAGTCCCACTTTAAAAAGGAGACAGACACGAGGCATTAAACTACAGACCTGTGTCATGACGTGTATAGTATGCAAAGTCATGGAAAGATCATCAGGAGGAGAGTGGTGGAGCACCTTGGGAAAACACAAGTTTATAAACGACAACCAGCACGGTTTCAGGGAAGGAAAACCTGTGTCACAAAAATTACTGGAGTTTTATGACAAGGTAACAAAAGTAAGACACGAGAGAGAGGGGGATAGACTGCATTTT
>WNWK01042930.1:0-15746 GCA_009830355.1 Cherax destructor | reverse complement strand
TCCTTGCCCTTTTCCCCTTTCCTTTTGCCAACTCTACCCCTTTTCCAATTTCCTCCTCTCCTCTTTTCCCTTTTCATTTCTTTTCTACCCCCTTTCCCCGCCACCTTTTACCCCCTTCATCTCTCTTCTTCTTCGTCTCCCAACGCAGAAAGTTCTCCCCTTTTCCGCCCTCCCCAATACATCACCAGGCCTTTAAACCAAAGACGCTAAAACTTGAGGCAGTTTAGCAAGTGAAGCCTCGACAGTGATTCCTGATTCTCTCCTCGGGATTTCTGCAGTGATCTACCCCAGTGATTTCTGCAGTGATCTATCCTCGGGATTCCTGCAGTGATCTCTCCTCAGTGATTTCTGCAGTGATCTATCCTCAGTGATTTCTGCAGTGATCTATCCTCAGTGATTCCTGCAGTGATCTTTTCCCAGTGATTCCTGCAGTGATCTATCCTCAGTGATTCCTGCAGTGATCTATCCTCAGGATTCCTGCAGTGATCTCCCTCAGTGATTCCTCCAGTGATCTCCCTCAGTGATTCCTGATTCTACCCTCAGTGATTCCTGCAGTGATCTATCCTCGTGTTTCCTGCGGGGACATCCCGGGATTCCTGCAGTGATCCCTCAGTGATTCCTGCAGTGATCTATCCTCAGTGATTCCTGCAGTGATCATCCTAGTGATTCCTGCAGTGATTATCCTCAGTGATTCCTGCAGTGATCTCCCTCAGTGACCTGCAGTGATCTCTCCTCAGTGATTCCTGCAGTGATCTCTCCTCAGTGTTTCCCTGCAGTGAACCCTCAGTGATTCCTGCAGGATCTATCCTCAGTGATTCCTGCGGGATTATCCTCAGTGATTCCGCAGGATCATCCTCATGATTCCTGCAGGATCTACCCTCGTGATTCCTGCGGGATCTATCCTCAGTGATTCCTGCAGTGATCTATCCTCAGTGATTCCTGCAGTGATCTATCCTCAGTGATTCCTGCAGTGATCACCCTCAGTGATTCCTGAGGAATCCTCAGTGATTCCGCGGGACTCTCCTCAGTTTTCCTGCAGGATCTCCCCCTCAGGATTCCTGCAGTGATCTATCCTCGAAACCTGATTCTCTCAGTGTTTCCCTGCAGTGATCTCTCAGTGTTTCCCTGCAGTGATTATCCTCAGTGATTCCTAGTGATCTACCCTCAGTGTTTCCTGCAGTGATCCCCCCTCAGTGATTCCCAGTGATCTTCAGTGATTCCTGCAGGATCTATTCTCAGTGTTTCCCTGCGGGATCTCCCCCTGTTTCCTCGTGATCTATCCTCGGGATTCCGGGTGATCTCTCCCGTGATTCCTGCAGTGATCTCTAATGATTCCTGCAGTGATCCCCCCGTGATTCCTGCAGTAATCCCCAGTGATTCCTGCAGGATCTATCCTCAGTGTTTCCTGCGGGATCTCTCCTCAGTGATTCCTGCAGTGATCTCTCCTCAGTGATTCCTGCAGTGATTCTCAGTGATTATCCTCAGGATTCCTGCAGGACCCCCTCAGTTTCCTGCAGTGACCCCCTCAGTGATTCCTGCAGTGATCTTTTCAGTGATTCCTGCAGTGATCTACCCCTCAGTGATTCCTGCAGTTATCTTTCCTAAATTTTTTTCCCCTGCAGTGATCTCCTCAGTGATTCCTGCAGTGATCTCTCCCAGTGATTCCGGGGGGGATTCCCTCCTCAGTGATTCCTGGGGATCTATCTCATGATTCCGGGGGGGATCCCCCCTCATTTTTTTCCCAGGATCCCCCTCAGTGATTCCTGCAGTGATCTCCTCATTTTTTTCCCCTGCAGTGATCTCCCCCAGTGATTCCGGGGGGGATCCCCCCTCATTTTTTTCCCCTGCAGGATCTCCCTCAGTGATTCCTGCAGTGATCTCCCCTCAGTGATTCCTGCAGTGATCTATCCTCAGTGATTCCTGCAGTGATCTATCCTCAGTGATTCCTGCAGTGATATATCCTCATTTTTTTCCCTGCAGTGATTATCCTCAGTGACCTGCAGTGATCTCTCCTCAGTGATTCCTGCGGGATCTCTCCTAAAAGTGATTCCTGCAGTGATCTCCTCAGTGATTCCTGCAGGATCTCTCCTCAGTGATTGGGGGTGATCTCTCCTCAGGGGATTCCTGCAGTGATCTATCCTCAGTGATTCCTGCAGTGATCTACCCCTCAGTGATTCCTGCAGTGATCTACCCCCAGTGATTCCTGCAGTGATCTATCCTCAGTGATTCCTGCAGTGATCTATCCTCGGGATTCCTGCAGGATCTATCCTCAGGGATTCCTGCAGTGATCTCTCCCAGTGATTCCTGCAGTGATCTCTCCTCATGATTCCTGCAGTGATCCCCCCCTCAGTGATTCCTGCAGTGATCTATCCTCAGTGATTCCTGCAGTGATCTCTCCTCAGTGATTCCTGCAGTGATCTATCCTCAGTGATTCCTGCGGGCTTCAGTGATTCCTGCGGGATCCCCCCTCATTTTTTTCCCCTGCAGTGATCCCCCAGTGATTCCTGCAGTGATCTATCCTCGTGTTTCCCCAGTGATCTCCCTCGTGATCTTCAGTGATTCCTGCAGTGTTTCCTCCGGGGGCCCCTGCAGTGATCTCCTCAGTGATTCCTGCAGTGATCTCTCATTTTTTTCCCCGCAGTGATCTATCCTCAGTGATTCCTGCAGTGTTTTTTCCCCAGTGATTCCTGCGGATCTCTCCTCAGTGATTCCTGCAGTGATCTCCCCCAGTGACCCTGCAGTGATCTCCCTCAGTGATTCCTGCGGGACCCCCAGTGATTCCTGCAGTGATCTCTCCTCAGTGATTCCTGCAGTGATCTTTTCCTCAGTGATTCCTGCAGTGATCTCCCCTAGTGATTCCTGCAGGACCCCCTTTTTTTTGTGCAGTGATCTCTCCTCAGTGATTCCTGCAGTGATCTACCCCAGTGATTCCGGGGAAGCGATCTATCCTCAGTGATTCCTGCAGTGATCTATCCTCAGTGATTCTTGAAGGATCTATCCTCAGTGATTCCTAAAGGGATCTATCCTCAGTGATTCCTGCAGTGATCTATCCTCAGGGATTCCTGCAGTGATCTCTCCTCAATGATTCCTGCAGTGATCTCTCCCAGTGATTCCTGCAGTGATCTATCCTCAGTGATTCCTGAAGGACCCTCAGTGATTCCTGCAGTGACTATCCCAGTGATTCCTGCAGTGATCTCTCCCTGGGATTCCTGAAGTGATCCCCCCTCAGTGATTCCTGCAGTGATCTATCCTCAGTGATTCCTGCAGTGATCTATCCTCATGATTCCTGCAGTGATCTATCCTCAGTGATTCCTGAAGGATCTCTCCTCATTTTTTTCCTGAAGGATCTACCCTCATTTTTTTCCTAAAGGGGATCTATCCTCAGTGATTCCTGAAGTGATCTATCCTCAGTGATTCCTGCAGTGATCTATCCTCGGATTCCTGCAGGATCTATCCTCAGTGATTCCTGCAGTGATCTATCCTCAGTGATTCCTGAAGTGATCTATCCTCAGTGATTCCTGCAGTGATCTATCCCGTGATTCCTGAAGTGATCTATCCTCAGTGATTCCTGAAGTGACTACCCTCAGTGATTCCTGCAGTGATCTATCCTCAGTGATTCCTGCAGTGATCTATCCTCAGTGATTCCTGAAGGAGAATAATAATAATATAATAATATTACTATTATAATTTTTATTTAGGGGTTTTCCGATACTATTATTAACAAGAATTATGGTAATAATATAGTAGTAGTAATATTACTAATACTATTACAATAGTGGTATTGATACTATTAATACTAATAATAATATTTAACACTATCATTTCTATTATAATTATTATTAGGTATCCTTGAGGGTGGGACTTTAAATGTTTGATTTACTTTCTTTTTGTGTCTTCAACCAACTTTTCGCTTTTATTTCGCTCAAAACAAGAGAAAGCGTCATCCGATCGACTTCAAACTTTGAGGCTGGTGTACGGTAACGAGAGGTGGATTCATGCAAGTACCTGCACGTGCAGGTGTCCCTATGACCAAAGTGTCAGCAGCCATTCCAAGATTGCTAAAAACGGGTCTGATAACTTTGAAAAGCCTTTGCTTTGGCTTCAAACATTCAAAAATAGTACACAAATAACCTCTTTCCTACAATCTTTGGTTCCTACCTTCACTTCTGCCTTCCTTCATCCTTCACCCTCCTTTTTTTCTTGTTCCACCAACCACTCTTCCTACTTTATACTACCACTACTACTTCTACTACTACTTCCACTACCAGCATTACCACTACTACTACTCCCCTCTTGTCCCGCCCCCTGCCAGCTGGCCTATATATACTGACTCCATCTCTTTTCTGTCAGGGGACTTTGTAAATGGTCCAAGTCGGACTGAAACGTCGTGGTAAGCTCCTCCCTCGTATGGGGGGGTTATTTGTGTTTTGTTCCAGTCACGGTATTGTGACTTTTTGTGTTCAAAAATTAAGATGTCTTTTATTTTGACGACAGAGGAGAGTGACAGTCAGTGAGAATGTTTTATTCTGGTTAAATATGTTTGAGTAATTGACCTAATGCAGGTTTTTATAACTCATTACCACTGTAACCAGATATAAACAATTAAATAGTTCATTACCATTTTGTTTAACTATTATAACTGTGGCGCCCAGTCCCTGGACCCATTATGTGACTGTAATGTTGAGGTACAGTCCCTGGACCCATTATGTGCCTGTGTAATGTTGAGGTACAGTCCCTGGACCCATTATGTGACTGTAATGTTGAGGTACAGTCCCTGGACCCATTATGTGCCTGTGTAATGTTGAGGTCCAGTCCCTGGACCCATTATGTGACTGTAATGTTGAGGTACAGTCCCTGGACCCATTATGTGCCTGTGTAATGTTGAGGTACAGTCCCTGGACCCATTATGTGACTGTAATGTTGAGGTACAGTCCCTGGACCCATTATGTGACTAATGTTGAGGTACAGTCCCTGGACCCATTATGTGATTGTAATGTCAAGGTACAGTCCCTGGACCCATTATGTGACTCTGTAATGTTGAGGTACAGTCCCTAGACCCATTATGCGACTGTAATGTTGAGGTACAGTCCCTGGACCCATTATGTGACTGTAATGTCGAGGTACAGTCCCTGGACCCATTATGTGACTGTAATGTTGAGGTCCAGTCCCTGGACCCATTATGTGACTAATGTTGAGGTCCAGTCCCTGGCCCCATTATGTGACTGTAATGTTGAGGTAGAGTCCCTTGATCCATTATGTGCCTGTGTAATGTTGAGGTACAGTCCCTGGACCCATTATGTGCCTGTGTAATTTTGAGGTACAATCCCTGGACCCATTATGTGCCTGTGTAATGTTGAGGTACAATCCCTGGACCCTTGGTCTACCTCCCACAGGATGGGTTTGGGGTGCATAACAAAGATATTAAACTAACTGAACTTGGGACTTTGGTCACTAGAAATACCCAAGGTCCCAGGACAGAATCATTTTTTCCCTACCTTTTCTAAAAGGCCTCCATATTTAATTGCTGATGTATGTTAGGGCCATGATAGTGGCCATTACCTTTAGTTTGGACGCAGACAAATTTGTCAATATAAAGAAGATACAAAACAAGGGCCCCATAACTGTAGCAAGGGGTCCCTGGACTGTACGAGGGTCCCTGGACTGTAGCGAGTATCCCTGAACTGTAGCGAGGGTCCCTGGACTGTAGCAAGCGTCCCTGAACTGTAGTAAGGGTCCCTGGACTGTAGCAAGCGTCCCTGAACTGTAGCAAGGGTCCATGGACTGTAGCAAGGGTCCCTGGAATGTAGCAAGGGTTCCTGGACTGTAGGAAGGGTCCCATAACTGTAGCAAGGGTCCCTAAACTGTAGCGAGGGTCCCTGAACTGTAGCAAGGGTCCCTGGACTGTAGTAAGGGTCCCTAAATTGTAGCAAGGGACTAGTCTCCATGAGGGTACCTTAACAATGGTGTGAGTTTCTGAACCATAGCGATTGTCCCTGATCTTTGGCTAGGCCCCAGAAATATAACGAAGGTTGAAGTCTCTGAACTATAGCGAGGGTCCCTGAACTGTAGAGAGGGTCCCTGGACAGTACCGATTGTCCCTGAATAGTACCGAGGGGTCCCTGAACTGCAGTAAGGGCCCCTGAATCATACCAAGGGTCCCTGAACCGTAACAAGGGTCCCTGAACCGTACCGATGGTTTCCTGAACCGTAGCAAGGACCCCTAAACCATAGCGAGGGGTCCATGAACCGTACCGAGGGGTTCATGAATCGTAGCAAGGACCTCTGAGCTACAAGGAGGGGTCCCTGAACCATAGCAAGAACCCTGAATCGTAACAAGGGTGTGCGTGGAAAGTAGCGAGGGGGCCCTGAACCGTGGCTAGGATCCCTGAACCGTAAGGAGGATGTAGGTGGAAAGTAGCAAGGGCTCCCTAAACCGTGGCTAGGATCCCTGAAGCGTAGCGAGTGTGTGTGTGTGTGTGGAAAGTAGCGAGGGAGGCCCCAGAGATAGGGCCCCCCAAGGGTCTTAATAACGTTACTAGAGAGCCATTAATAACAAGCCAGCAAGACGGGAGTGAAAGCAAATATTTAACATGGTGTAGGGGTGTTACACCACCCACCCCTGGTGTATTAATCTTACACCGTGTGGATCACGCTACCCACTCCCCCAGGGGGGCCACCCACACTTCCAGGGGGCTACACCCCACCCATGGAGCCAGTGACCCTCTTCCATGGGGCCACCGACGCCCCCTTTCATGGGTTTAATAACCATCCATAGAGCCAGCGACCCCTACCCAAGGACCCACCGCCCCCACCCAAGGGGCCAGCGACCCCACCTAGGGGTCAGTGACCCCCTCTCATGGGTTTAATAACCACCCATAGAACCAGCGACCCCTACCCACGGGGCCAGCGACCCCCACCCACGGGGCCAGTGACCCCACCGAGCGACCCCCACCTAGGGGGGCCATCGCCCCCTTCTCAAAGGCCATGAGGACAGTACTTCATAACATTAACTGTTATCAGCACGAAAAGCGTTTCTGCGTCACGTGAAGCTCCACTGCGTCACGTGAAGTTCCACTGAGTGACGCTAAGCTTCACAGCAAGCTTTACAGAGTGACGCAAAAATTTCTTGCCTCACACTTTGGTAAGCTTGGTCTGGGAGCGCGTCACGGGGGCGCTGACCACCGCAATCCTGCATCAAACATCCACCGACTTACGCGTGACGCAAACCTTGGTCTCACGCAGTCACGACAAACAATACTGCGTGACGCAAACCTTGGTCTCACGCAGTCACGACAAACAATACTGCGTGACGCAAACCTTGGTCTCACGCAGTCACGACAAACAATACTGCGTGACGCAAACCTTGGTCTCACGCAGTCACGACAAACAATACTGCGTGACGCAAACCTTGGTCTCACGCAGTCACGATAAACAATACTGCGTGACGCAAACCTTGGTCTCACGCAGTCACGACAAACAATACTGCGTGACGCAAACCTTGGTCTCACGCAGTCACGATAAACAATACTGCGTGACGCAAACCTTGGTCTCACGCAGTCACGACAAACAATACTGCGTGACGCAAACCTTGGTCTCACGCAGTCACGATAAACAATACTGCGTGACGCAAACCTTGGTCTCACGCAGTCACGATAAACAATACTGCGTGACGCAAATCTTGGTCTCACGTTGCATTACACTAAGATTGATTGCGTCATATGCTTGACGCATTGCTTCAACCATCAAACTGCGTCACGCTAAGCTATACTGCGTGACGCAACATTTTATTTCCTCACAATATGCATAAATTTAATATGTATCCAACAGATATGTACTCAAAAGCTATATATGTATCCAGCAGTCTGTACCCAAGAGTTAAGTATGTATCCAGCAGTCTGTACCCAAGATTAAGTATGTATCCAGCAGTCTGTACCCAAGAGTTAAGTATGTATCCAGCAGTCTGTACCCAAGATTAAAAATGTATCCAGCAGTCTGTACCCAAGATTAAGTATGTATCCAGCAGTCTGTACCCAAGAGTTAAGTATGTAACCAGCAGTCTGTACCCAAGATTAAATATGTATCCAGCAGTCTGTACCCAAGATTAGGTATGTATCCAGCAGTCTGTACCCAAGATTAAGTATGTATTCAGCAGTCTGTACCCAAGATTAAGTATGTATCCAGCAGTCTGTACCCAAGATTTAAGTATGTATCCAGCAGTCTGTACCCAAGATTAAGTATGTATCCAGCAGTCTGTACCCAAGAGTTAAGTATGTAACCAGCAGTCTGTACCCAAGATTAAGTATGTATCCAGCAGTCTGATGATACAAAAATAGGCCGTATAATTCATTCTGAGGAGGATAACTGTGAACTCCAGGAGGATTTGGATAAATTAATGTCTTGGTCTGAAAAGTGGCAGATGAAGTTCAATGTGGACAAGTGTAAGGTGCTTGTCGTTGGTAATGAAAATATCCCTCGAATTTATAAACTAGGTGAAGTTGAGCTTGATCATACAGAATGTGAAAAAGACTTAGGAGTCATGGTAAGCAGAAATCTAAAGCCAAGACAACAGTGCCTAAGTGTGCGCAATAAGGCTAACAGATTACTAGGATTTATTTCAAGAAGTATAAGCAACAGAAGTCCAAAAGTTATTTTACAGCTCTATACATCACTAGTGAGACCTCATTTGGATTATGCAGCTCAGTTTTGGTCTCCTTACTACAGGATGGATATAGATTCATTGGAGAACATACAAAGAAGAATGACTAAAATGATTTACAGTATAAGAAATCTCCCGTATGAAGATAGACTTAGAGCATTGAATCTCCACTCTCTGGAGAGACGTAGAATGAGAGGAGATATCATCGAGGTGTACAAGTGGATGATGGGCATAAACAAAGGAGATATTAATAAAATACTGAGGATATCGAACCAAGTAAGAACGAGAAATAACGGATTTAAATTGGATAAATTTAGATTTAGAAAGGACATAGGCAAGTACTGGTTTTCGAACAGAGTTGTAGATGCGTGGAACAATCTTCCGAGTAGGGTGATAGAGGCTAGGACCTTAGGTGGCTTTAAAAAGAGATTGGACAAATATATGAGTGGGAGGGGCTGGGTTTGATTAGTGTCGTGAGTACAGGAGTAAATTCTTAGGTAGTGGTGGTTTTGATAAGGACTTGCCTTGTATGGGCCAGTAGGCCTTCTGCAGTGTTCCTCCATTCTTATGTTCTTATGTCTGTACCCAAGATTAAGTATGTATCCAGCAGTCTGTACCCAAGATTAAGTATGTATCCAGCAGTCTGTACCCAAGATTTAAGTATGTATCCAGCAGTCTGTACCCAAGATTAAGTATGTATCCAGCAGTTTGTACCCAAGAGTTAAGTATGTATCCAGCAGTCTGTACCCAAGATTAAAAATGTATCCAGCAGTCTGTACCCAAGATTAAGTATGTATCCAGCAGTCTGTACCCAAGAGTTAAGTATGTAACCAGCAGTCTGTACCCAAGATTAAATATGTATCCAGCAGTCTGTACCCAAGATTAGGTATGTATCCAGCAGTCTGTACCCAAGATTAAGTATGTATTCAGCAGTCTGTACCCAAGATTAAGTATGTATCCAGCAGTCTGTACCCAAGATTTAAGTATGTATCCAGCAGTCTGTACCCAAGATTAAGTATGTATCCAGCAGTCTGTACCCAAGATTTAAGTATGTATCCAGCAGTCTGTACCCAAGATTAAGTATGTATCCAGCAGTCTGTACCCAAGAGTTAAGTATGTATCCAGCAGTCTGTACCCAAGATTAAGTATGTATCCTGGCTGTCCAGGGCAATTGGTGTCAATTGCTGGCTGGACAAATACTGTAAGGAAAATTCAGTAACATTCATTGACAACTGGGACCTCTTCTATGGCAGAAATGACATGTATGCCAGGGATGGGGTTCACTTATCCAGGTCTGGGGTGGGGGCACTGGCAACTGCAGTGGAGGGAGCTGTTAGGGCTTTAAACTAGAAATAGTTAGTGGTATGGGTTTTGGGGGGAAAACAGAGAAGTCCCAGTGTAGTAATATTATAAGTTGTAGGAGAACTAGTAATAGGCAGAATAAGGTGGATAGTGGAAAGCTAGTGACACTAGATGACAAGGACAGTAATAGGTATAGTGGAAAAACAGAGATGAGCAGGAAGGGTAAAGAGAAAAGAGGGTCTCTAAATATATATTACACCAATAGTCGTAGTGCTAGGAATAAGATGGACGAGTTGAGATTAGTTGCAAGTACGGGTAATATTGATGTTTTTGCAATAACTGAGACATGGTTTAATATGAAAAATCGGGACTTGCCTGCCGAATGTCACATTCAGGGTTTTAAATTGTTCCAAGTAGACAGAAGTATTGGGAAAGGGGGTGGGGTGGCACTCTATGTCCGTGATCATTTAAATTGTTGCATAAAAACGGGTATAAAGTCTGAATTAAAACATACAGAGTCTGTCTGGATAGAATTTTCAGAGGGGTGTGAAAAATTGATTTTAGGCGTGATTTACCGTCCTCCAAACTTAGATAGGGAACAAGGGAGACTACTTTGGGAGGAAATTGTTAAGAACATAAGAACATAAGAAAGGAGGAACACTGCAGCAGGCCTGTTGGCCCATATTAGGCAGGTCCTTCACAATCCGTCCCACTAACAGAATATTTGCTCAACCCAATTTTCAATGCTACCCAAGAAATAAGCTTTGACAATTCTACCCACTCATGCGCGAGTCCCACTCAAATCCAACCCCTCTCACTCATGAATTTATCCAACCTAAATTTGAAACTACCCAAGGTCCTAGCTTCAATAACCCTACTAGGCAGACTGTTCCACTCATCAACTACCCTATTTCCAAACCAATACTTTCCTATATCCTTTCTAAATCTAAACTTATCTAACTTGAATCCATTATTGCGGGTTCTCTCTTGGAGAGATATCCTCAAGACCTTATTTATATCCCCTTTGTTAATACCCATTTTCCACTTGTATACCTCGATCATGTCTCCCTCATTCTACGTCTTACAAGTGAATGTAATTTTAGGGTCTTCAATCTTTCTTCGTAAGGAAGATTTCTAATGCTATGTATTAATTTAGTCATTCTACGCTGAATGTTTTCTAACGAATTTATGTCCATTCTGTAATATGGAGACCAGAACTGAGCTGCGTAATCTAGGTGAGGCCTTACTAATGATGTATAAATCTGTAATATAACCTCTGGACTTCTGTTGCTAACACTTCTTGATATAAATCCCAGTAATCTATTTGCCTTATTACGTACGCTCAGGCATTGCTGTCTTGGTTTAAGGTTGCTGCTTACCATCACCCCAAGTCCTTCTCGCAATCTGTATGGCTAAGTTCTACGTTATTTAACTTATAAGTGCTTGGGTTATGGACACTCCCGAGCTTCAGAACCTTGCATTTATCTACATTGAACTGCATCTGCCACTTTTCTGACCACGAATTAAGTTTGTCTAAATCTTCCTGAAGTTCTATGACGTCTATGTTTGAATCAATTATCCTACCTATCTTCGTGTCGTCGGCGAATTTGCTCATATCACTAGTAATTCCCTCATCAAGGTCATTGATATATATTATAAATAACAATGGGCCTAAGACTGATCCCTGTGGAACACCACTTGTTACAAGTCCCCATTCGGATTTAACCCCATTTATGCACACTCTCTGCTTCCTATTGGTGAGCCATGACTCGATCCATGACAGAACTTTTCCCCAATGCCATGAGCTGCCACTTTCTTTAACAGTCTCTGGTGCGGTACTCTATCAAAAGCCTTACTAAAGTCTAAATAAACAATATCGAATTCTTTATCATGATCAACAGCCTCAAAAGCTTTACTGAAGAAGGTTAATAAATTAGATAGGCAGGAACGGCCCTCGTGAATCCATGCTGGGTATCATTAATCAAATTATGGTTATCTAGATGGCTTCTAATAATATCAGCTATAATTGACTCTAGTAATTTGCCTACAATTGAGGTCAGGCTTATTGGGCGGTAGTTTGACGGTAGTGACTTGTCCCCTGCTTTAAAAATAGGAATTACATTAGCCATCTTCCACATATCAGACACTACACCTGTTTGAAGAGATAAATTAAAATGTTAGATATTGGTTCACAGAGTTCCATTTTGCATTCCTTAAGAACCCTTGCAAAAAGCTCATCAGGACCCGCGATTTATTTTGTTTCAGTCGGTCCAGCTGTTTCATAATCATTTCGCTAGTGACTGTGATATTACATAATTTATCTTCTTCTGGGCCTCTGTAAAAATTAATTACTGGGATATTATTTATGTCTTCCTGTGTGAAAACCGAGAGAAAATAATTATTAAAAATAGAGCACATATCATTCTCCTTGTCAGTAAGATGCCCAAAGTTATTTTTAAGGGGACCTATCTTATCCCTAACTTTTGTTCTATAAACCTGGAAAAACTTTTGGGTTAGTTTTTTAATCCCTAGCAACTTTAATTTCATAGTCCCGTTTAGCTTTTCTTATTCCCTTTTAACGTCCCTCTTAATGTCAGTATACTGATTTATAAGATGACCCTCACCTCTTTTTATGCGCCTATAAATTCCTTTCTTCTGCCCTAAAAGATATTTGAGCCTATTATTCATCCATTTTGGGTCATTTCTACTTGATCTAATTTATTTATACGGATAAATGTTCTTTGTGCAGCCTGTATAGTGTTAAGAAAACTGTCATATTGATACCTCTCTTCTTCACCCCAGTCCACAGTTGATAAGTGTTCTCTAAGTCCATTATAATCTGCTAAGCGAAAATCTGGGACCATTACTGAATTATCCCTACTATCATACATCCATTCAATGCTAAAGGTAATTGACTTGTGGTCGCTTGAGCCGAGTTCCTCTGTAATTTCTAAATTATTAACAAGGGTTTCCTTGCTTGATAGAACCAAGTCAAGTAGGTTATTTCCCTTGTAGGTTCTGTTACAAACTGCTTCAAAAGCAATCCTGAACTACTTCTAAAAAGTCGTTAGATTCTAAATTCCTGTCATGAAATTCCAATCAATCTGACTAAAGTTAAAGTCCCCTAGAATTACTACGTTATCGTGTCTTGTGGCCTTAACAATTTCCTCCCAAAGTAGTCTCCCTTGTTCCCTATCTAAGTTTGGAGGACGGTAAATCACGCCTAAAATCAATTTTTCACACCCTCTGAAAATTCTATCCAGACAGACTCTGTATGTGTTAATTCAGACTTTATACCCATTTTTATGCAACAATTTAAATGATCACGGACATAGAGTGCCACCCCACCCCCTTTCCCGATACTTCTGTCTACTTGGAACAATTTAAAACCCTGAATGTGACATTCGGCAGGCAAGTCCCGATTTTTCATATTAAACCATGTCTCAGTTATTGCAAAAACATCAATATTACCCGTACTTGCAACTAATCTCAACTCGTCCATCTTATTCCTAGCACTACGACTATTGGTGTAATATATATTTAGAGACCCTCCTTTCTCTTTACCCTTCCTGCTCATCTCTGTTTTTCCACTATACCTATTACTGTCCTTGTCATCTATTGTCACTAGCTTTCCACTATCCACCTTATTCTGCCTATTACTAGTTCTCCTACAACTTATAATATTACTACACTGGGACTTCTCTGTTTTACCCCCAAAACCCATACCACTAACTATTTCTAGTTTAAAACCCTAACAGCTCCCTCCACTGCAGTTGCCAGTGCCTCCACCCCAGACCTGGATAAGTGAACCCCATCCCTGGCATACATGTCATTTCTGCCATAGAAGAGGTCCCAGTTATCAATGAATGTTACTGAATTTTCCTTACAGTATTTGTCCAGCCAGCAATTGACACCAATTGCCCTGGACAGCCATTCATTTCCAACTCCTCTCCTTGGCAAAATACCACATATGACAGGGTTCCCACCCTTCTTCCTAATTATGTCTATTGCTGACCTAAACCTGCTAGTCAGGTCCTCACTCCTATGTCTGCCAACATCGTTGCCTCCAGCACTGAGACAGATAATAGGATTGCTCCCATTACCTCTCATGATGTCGTCCAGACGGCTAACAATATCCTCCATCCCAGCCCCAGGAAAGCAAACCCTCTGTCTCCTACTCCTATCAATCAAACAGAAAGCCCTATCCATGTACCTAACCTGACTGTCCCAACAACAACAATGTTTTTACCTTCCTTTGTGTCTTTCGTCGTGACGCTCCCAGAAGTCGACTCACATTCATCGGGTAGCACGGAGAATGGGTTCGATGTTTCCACAACATTCTCATGGGTCTTCGTTGTTTCTACCTCTCCACCCGTCCTCTTGAGCCTTAACTTTGTCCCATGCGTTTTAGCCACTGTCCAGGTTCCTTTCCTGGCTTGAGGATTCTCAACAGGAGGATTACTACGAATCCTCTTGTTTTCCTCAGTCAGTCGCTGTATCTCAAGCTTAGCTACCCTCAGTTCTTCCTTCAGCTGCTGGTAGAGTAGCTCAAGAGAGGACATCTTCTTCAGATTGACAGAGAGCACACAAGACACGTCTTCACTGAGTTAAGTCAGGCCACAAGACACGATAACGTAGTAATTCTAGGGGACTTTAACTTTAGTCAGATTGATTGGAATTTCATGACAGGGAATTTAGAATCTAACGACTTTTTAGAAGTAGTTCAGGATTGCTTTTTGAAGCAGTTTGTAACAGAACCTACAAGGGGAAATAACCTACTTGACTTGGTTCTGGCAAGCAAGGAAACCCTTGTTAATAATTTAGAAATTACAGAGGAACTTGGCTCAAGCGACCACAAGTCAATTACCTTTAGCATTGAATGGATGTATGATAGTAGGGATAATTCAGTAATGGTCCCAGATTTTCGCTTAGCAGATTATAATGGACTTAGAGAACACTTATCAACTGTGGACTGGGGTGAAGAAGAGAGGTATCAATATGACAGTTTTCTTAACACTATACAGGCTGCCCAAAGAACATTTATCCCGTATAAAGAAATTAGATCAAGTAGAAATGACCCAAAATGGATGAATAATAGGCTCAAATATCTTTTAGGGCAGAAGAAAGGAATTTATAGGCGCATAAAAGAGGTGAGGGTCATCTTATAAATCAGTATACTGACATTAAGAGGGACGTTAAAAGGGAATAAGAAAAGCTAAACGGGACTATGAAATTAAAGTTGCTAGGATTAAAAACTAACCCAAAAAGTTTTTTCCAGGTTTATAGAACAAAAGTTAGGATAAGATAGGTCCCTTAAAAATAACTTTGGGCATCTTACTGACAAGGAGAATGATATGTGCTCTATTTTTAATAATTATTTTCTCTCGGTTTTCACACAGGAAGACATTAATAATATCCCAGTAATTAATTTTTACAGAGGCCCAGAAGAAGATAAATTATGTAATATCACAGTCACTAGCGAAATGATTATGAAACAGCTGGACCGACTGAAACAAAATAAATCGCCGGTCCTGATGAGCTTTTTGCAAGGGTTCTTAAGGATGCAAATGGAACTCTGTGAACCAATATCTAACATTTTTAATTTATCTCTTCAAACAGGTGTAGTGTCTGATATGTGGAAGATGGCTAATGTAATTCCTATTTTTAAAGCAGGGGACAAGTCACTACCGTCAAACTACCGCCCAATAAGCCTGACCTCAATTGTAGGCAAATTACTAGAGTCAATTATTGCTGATATTATTAGAAGCCATCTAGATAACCATAATTT